>OOFJ01131714.1:0-11032 GCA_900323375.1 Benthosema glaciale | reverse complement strand
TGCAAAAGAAGAGAAAAAACACATCAAAACACATGACATCGCCTTCTCCTCCTCCTCCCCCTCCTCACCTGTGACGTGTGGTGTGAGGGGGACATCTCCATGCTGTTGGGAGGAGGGTCTCCTCCTCTGCTGGACGCTGCAGGGGCCTCCTGCTGCTGCGCCTCCATGCCGTACTTGTCGTGCCACTTGTCGTCGTCGTCGCAGTCCTCCTCCTCCTCCTCTCCCTCCCCGGCATAAAACTCTCCCATCTGCTCCTCCTCGCTGCTGCAAGCAGCTGACTCCTGGGAGTAGGAGGAGCAGCCGTCCACACTGTCCACACCGCGTGGCTTCCTTCTAGGAGGAGCAATCAAGAGTCAACAGTTAACGTCTAGTTATATAAAGCCATTTAGGCCTGGCTGTTACACTTACACATGGACGTTGCTTACACCTTTCGATCCGGGACACTTTAGTTGTTGACAGTGGCCTTATCCAAGGCGCTTTACATACACCCATTCACACACACACACACACACATTCATACACCAATTGCAGCGGAAGCCATGCAAGGCATCCACCAGCACATTCGGAGCAATTTGGGGTTCAGACACTTTGACATGTAGACAGGAGGAGCCAGGATTTGAGCGATAGGCACGCCACGGTATGGGATTTTACAGCACGGTACGGTGACGGTATTGGAAACCGATACCTCGGTATTTCATGGTATAAAAAATAAATAAAAAATAAAATAAAATAAATAAACGTTTTGACTTAGTCTGCGAGTGGCGTTGCACTGCATATGCGCAGCATCATGCGCCGCCCGCCGACACTGTATTAAAATACCGTAAGTTTGAAAATCTCACGGTATCAACACATGGCTTTTAGTACCGCGGTAGAACCGAAATTCGGTATATCGCGGCATGCCTATTGGACGACCTGCTCTACCTCCTGAGCCACAGAGCCACAGTATAGTTGATGTCGGGCAGAAACCTCTTATCTCCATATTCTAACATTCTGGGTTTTATTATTATATTATTATTAATCAAATTAGCGTATTAATAATCAGACAGGTTAATCTGACAATGAACGTTAATTTGCAATAGTTGATTATAAAAGAACACCTAATTACTCTATATAAAATATTAAACAAATTGATTCAAGATTATTTGATTAATACCAATAAAAAATGTATAGAATAATCGCTACTGAAATAATGTCTAGTATTGGCCCTACCTCCGTCCATCTCCAGAAGCACCCAGGCTGCTGTCGCTGCTGCCATGCCCCAGATGAGGCCTGCTGAGTGGGGAGGCGGTGGCTGTGATGTGTGCCTGAGAGACAAGGTTATTGTTATATAACGATACACTGGAAAAACGACAGTTGAAAAAACATTTTACATAACTGAATAAAAACAAGGCTTTACAAATAACTATGTGAAACTGTATTGTGTGTTTACAGAACTACCTTTAACTTAATTATCTAAAATCATTGAGAAATTGTCCTTTAGTTTTTAGTCCTTGTCAATATTTCATACATAGACAAAGCCATATATTTTTGGGCGGATATGAAATCTTAAAATATGTTAGCTGTGGTTTTTAGCTCTGTTTCTTACTTAAGAAAATCACAAATCTACCCCCGGCCCAGACTACCTCATATTACAATAAAAAAAATGAAATTAACAGTAAAACTAACTAAAACAAAACAAAAAAAAATAACTAGCTTTAAAAGTGTAAAAACAAATAATAACCTTGGCCTGAGACAGCGGCGGGTTTCGTGGACTGGCATATAATCTCACGTCGGGGGCGGAGGAGCTGAGGGTTCGCTGGTCCACCTCGTACTCGGGTGGCTTGTAGGCGTTGAACTTGCCCTTGCGGAGGTTGCTGAGGAGCGGCCGGGCCCGCTGGCGGAGCTGGGCCAGACGCCCAGGCTTCTTATTGGGGTCCATGCCGGTGCCTGGGCTGGGGAGGGTCCTCCGTCTGTCTTGTCTGCTACTGCCTGCTCATCGCTAACAGCTACAGAGAAGACAAGTTGGCAAGTTGGCAGTGGTTAAAGGGGAATACCACTAATTTTCAACATTTTACATCAAAATGTACTTAAAGTACCAAAAACAAAAGTAGCCTACTCATTAGGCAGACTGTCCCGGTTCAGATTTTTCGAATAACTAACTAAGAAAGCTACAAGCTACAAACTCGCTTGTAGATTGGCTATTTTCAAATGGCTACAATGAAGTGGTTAATGTATGTTTCACTCACTCACTCACTCACTTACTCACTCATTCACTCACTCATACATATTACATATCATACTGAACATACTGAACATATGGTGGCATTATATTGTTTATATTGTAACATATAATGCCACCCTTCCTATAGCACAACAGCCTTTGTTAAACATATTATTTGTTTATGGAAGTAGAACATGCATCCTCCTTTACAGCTACACCCTGGCCTGCATTCTCATAATGTGAAGCCTTCAAGCCGCACGCATGCACACACACCTTAAACTCATTGCTGAAAAGCACCAAAGCCAGACTTGTGCTTGCTTGTTTGGTTTTCAAAATTACATTTATAACTTTAGGCATTTTTTTTTAAATATTGCATCATCTGTAGCAGTGCTTATAAACTAATAGAATTGAAGTACTGTATCATTGATGCAGTAGTGGAAAGTAAGTATATTTATCATTTTATGCTACTTTATACTTACAGTACAATAGACTACATTTCTAGCTTGGTTTCCAGCCTGATTCTTTCCGTTCCGTGATTCAGGCTGGAAACCAGGCTACGACATTTCATCCAAAGTTTTGCAATCTATTTTACTAATGATGGACATGTCAAGATGTAGTGTGCGTACCTGCTCATTGGCTCACTTCGAATACCAAACAAGTCGCCCCTTTACCAACTCGCCTCGGGCGTACAGCCAGCGGAACTGCGCGGCCTGGTAAAGTAACCTAAGTAAATTATGCTTAAACGGTTAAACCTAACCTTATTCTTAACCTCTTTCCCAATGCTAAAACGTTTAACAGCGGGGCGACAGCCAGAAGAAATTTTCACTCAATTCTGGAAAAACATGCCCAAAGTCGCAGTAGATAAGCAGACTTGCCAACCCTGCTCCTGAGCCACAGCTGCCCCTAATGTGCATTGCCTTTACAAATGAAGGCCGCTTTTGAGTTCCCAGCAGGCTTCTGTAACCAGTGTGCCCAGACCCACTATGAATCCACTAATGGAGAAACAATTGGCCCAGTAGACTTTCATTAGAGAGAAACCGATTGATGTTTTTTCAGTTTGAGCCCAAGCATGCCTTGCATGATGGTCAGATAAGAAAACAAAGGCATTTCATCTGTGAGGTTGCCAAATTACTGCTTCCAGGCAGCACACCCAGCCTCCCCTGATAGCCTACATTGCATAAGTGCATGCATGATGCATATAGTGTGTTTATTAGTGATTAATGATTTGCTAAATAGACAGACATTCTAATCTGGACCCAGAGACTAAAGACTACCATGTGGGGACCTTTAGTTGATGACTGATCTGATCAGTTAATGTACAAATAAATGGCTCATTTATTGCGACTGTAGGTCGCAGATTACTGTAAAAACTGTCAGTCCGTCGTTCCGTCCATCGTTCCATCTGTCACACTGCCATATATAGCCGGCGGTCCCTCACAGCTCGTGACGCGTCACGCCACCATACAATATATGCTCGTCAGTCAGTTGCGCCCCACACCACCACATATGGTCGACGTTCCATATATGGCCGTCTCCATATATGAAATATCAAACCCTGTACACTCAAGACACTCTACAGTATATGGCCAGTACCGAATTCATTACATAAGTTGATCTGACCGCCCCATGCCAAAGCTGCAGCGTTCGCCAAGCAGTCTGCCGTCACCCAGGCGGATGCTTGCACGTAACCTCGCTCTTTAGGGCGTCTTACCTTTATCTAATCAATCAATCAATCAATCAAACAAACAAACTTGTTTTATGTAGCACATTTCATACAGCAAGTGCAACCCAAAGCACTTCATGCCATCTTGATCTTGGCGTATGAGTAGCATGGCTTTCGTGTGGAAAACACACATCAAATTTAGGTGAAGAGGTATGACGGTGCCCCTGTTGTGCCCTACAGTCTATGGTTGTGCCCGGAAAAGTCAGACAGCCAGTCTGTGAATTTATTTATTTATTATAGAAAGATAAACTAATAGATGTGGGAAAATATACTTCAATGGTAAAAATTCATACAGGAAAAATAGCCATGTAATGTTCCAAATTAAGATAGAATATTTTTTATAATCAAAGCACACAGACTCAACATCCTCTGTATAGTCTCTTCACATCCTACAAACACATGCAGTTCAAGCATTTACTATGTGCTCAGCAAAAAGTCCAACTTGAATAGTCTAACAGGCTATAGTTGATCAGTGCCATGAGTCGACTAGTACTAGGGTCCATTTGGATCCATTGGTTCAGAGTTACAGACCTGTTGTGGTCATTCAGGGCTATCTCTTTATATATGTTTGTGGTAATGTTATTGTCCGCTCATTTTGTATGTCCGTGGCAAAAACACAAGCCAACATGGCGATGACCCCCTCAAACAGACAGACTACTAGATAGAACATCATAATTCATGACATTTGTAATTCTCAATGCATGAACATTTCCTGTATTTCCTTGTATTCCTCGTAGCCTAGATTAGAGAAGGTACAGTAGCCTACACAGTTTTCTTTGTCATGAATAGGGCCTATACCATTCTTTGTGAAGAATGTTGCTGCTTGCACAACATCATTTTTATGGGTAGGGTACACACCCTTCTTGCATTGTAAACTTGCAAATGAAATGTATAATAGATGCAGAGGCAAATATCTTTATAGGCCTACTGTTCATAATAACAAGTCCTAACATAGTGCATTAGTTTATAAATAGTTATAGACCAGCAAGTTAGTTGTTATTGTTATTTATTTATAATGGAGAATGGGTGGATTAAGATGGGTGACTTATAGGTCTAGGCTACTTCTAGCTCTGGTCCATAGCTCCACTGGTCCTATGATTCTGCCTTAATCATAGAAACAGTGGAGCTATGGACCAGAGCTCCACTGCTTCTATGATTCCGCAAGGCAGAATCATAGACGCAGTGGAGCTATGGACCAGAGCTACTTCTGCATGCACTCCTTTTCGAACATATATCTTTGTTATTGCTTAGTTCCTTGCATATTCAAAATAAACAAAATAAGCAATCAAACAATCAATCACTCAATCAATCAAATAATACACCCAGCTGTCCTACTGTCTTTCTGTGTTCGCCTCTCACTCAGTTATAAAGAACCTTTACTTTTACAGATATGGGGAAACAGATCAAAACAGGCCTACAGTACTCCCCCTCTCTGTATTGCAGACAGACAAGACGAGATAAGATCAGTGTTGACAGAACTCTCCCAGAATGCACTTCTAATTTTCACAACATGTAGAGGCAACACTGCAACAGCACATGAAGCCATTCTAAAAGGGTTCACTTCACTTCTGACCTTCGAAACGATTGTGTCATCTATTCTACCCCACTGCTTCTTAATCTTAAGTGGTTTAATAAAGGATCCTCCCATAATGTAACTCTTAGTGTATAATGGAACGGAAATGACACTGTGATCTGGGGAAACCCTCTTGGGGCAGGTCCATGTATTTAACACCCCCTCAAGGGACCCTGTCTTTCATTTTGAGAACCTTTTTCCCCACTTTCTTATCTCATTTAAAAGGGACAAGAATACAAAATGCACTTCTTGTTTGTTTTTGTGGTTCATTGACATACAATGGAAACCAGCCCTTAATTGGCTTAGGGCTTTTTGGGTTGTCCTAATCAATCCATCCTCCATCCATCAATAATGATGATGAGGTATACCTTTAGTTATTATTAAATAATAGCCTGCCTATAACTAGCCCTGAAACAGCCATGGTTCACATGATTCTTGAAAGTCATGTTTCAGGGCTATAATATACCACACCTGAACATAAACGTCTTGCAAACCTGCCATGGCAGAGACAGACAAGTTTACAAGTTGTAGCCTACTGTCTGTACCTGCCATGAAGCCTAAGGAAAATAGTAGACGTATTTTATCGGTTTTGACAGATAGGAAAAATTATAAATCTTAGCTTGCCATGTAGTGTAGCCTACAGACTACAGCTCTTGTTTGTTTGTTTGTTTGTTTGTTTGTTTGTTTGTTTGTTTGTTTGTTTTAAACAGTAGCCTAACTCCTGCCGACCTGCAGCAGACTTTAAAGGCTACTTTGTCAGAGAAAGTGATTTCCTGGATTTCAACCAACAACACATTGTCACGCATGCATTGCATTGTCGTCTTCGAGGAAACACGCCGACGAAATTAACACGCATGGTCGACGGCGTCGATCGCTGGCCGACAATTAAGAAAAGAGCCATGATGATCTAGTACTTGTTGTGCATGGACTATATTTTCGGCCAGCGACACTAGACAGTATGTCCTCCAGGTGTTCTGTTACCTTTTGAATAAGTCTTTACCTGCTTCAACCTGTAGAACTGGGTCTTCTTCCTGTTAAAAAAAAGTGATGATTCACGCATTTGAAAATGGCATATTATAAAATATAGGTCCCATGGATGCACGTTCTTCTTTAATACTTACTTTTTTCTTTATTTTAAAATAAAAAAAATAGAGTCCAGTGCGTGCGCGCGTGCCCGTGACGACGGGGAACCACCACCACCGCTGCGCTGTCCATCAACGTTGTTTACACAAAAAGAAAACGCACATGAATGAATTCACTCCCACTGTGGCGCGTGCATGCGTGCGCGTGTGTGTGCGTGTGCGTGTGTGTGTGTGTGTGTGTGTGTGCGTGTGTGTGTGTGTGTGTGTGTGTGCGCGTGTGCGTGTGCGTGTGTGTGTGTGTGTGTGTGTGTGATCCCTCCCTGGCTGCGTGTAGGCTATAGATTCTAGAAGAATGCTCCGCCCTATGATACCAGTGGTTCCCAAAGTGGGGTCCGGGGACCCCACGTGGTCCTTGAGGCAGTTCCAGGGGGGTCTCAGCTAAATGATATTTTGGAACCAAATGGTACCCTTTTTTTTGGGTAGGCTATAACTCTGAGAGTGTAGCATTTGGTTCCACTCTCACAGACTTAACATGGATTTTATTTTACAATATAAATTGGAAGTCCCAGAGATAGCACTGCACTGCCATTAAATGGGGGTCCAAGACCATAGACCATAAGATAATGGATTATGGCTTGCAGGTCAAACTGGGGGTCCTTGAAAATAAACTGGTTGAGAATCACTGCTTAAACATCTTCTTTTTAGTAGGCTACAAGATACAAAGTAGGCTACATTTTATTTGTAATATCATTCCGATGTAGACATAGCGATTCCCAAACATTTTAAATAAATGGATAATAGTGAGCTTGATCCGCTATATTGTCACTGATCAGCATACAAGTAGAAATAGCGTAGTTATAATTAAATGTATTGAAAGTTGAATACAGTACTCAAGTACTGTACAGTGTACAGATCTCAAAAAGTGCAGGTCTACTTCTTATTAGCCTGCTCAAGTAAATTATTACTGTGTCCAGCACATCAGCGTCACATCCTGGAGAGGGCGCTGTTGATCTAGGATGTGCACTGCAGTGACTTCAGCAGATAAGCTTGAGCCCATAGCCTTTCAGTGCCACCAAAGATTAAAGATTATCATTAGATGTTTATGTTTTTGTCATGGCGAATGGAAAATAAATTTGAAAATAAAAGGAACTTGGGGAGAGATTAATAGCTAATTGCTATTTTGTGTTTGTTGATGACAGCATGTCTTTTTGTCTTTTGAGTTTAACTAATGTTGTAACTTAGCCACTATAAATCCACTGTTCTTGATCATTGGGGTGTAGGCCATAGTCTATAATTGGTCTGTCTAGACAGACAGACAGACATGTGCACTGCAGTGCACATGTCACATGGCACATGACAGACAGACAACTGTCTGTCTGTCTGTCTGTCTGTCTGTCTGTCTGTCTGTCTGTCTGTGCTCAAACGAAAGCACAAGTCAATACAATAACTAAAAAACATTGCATGGAAGCACCTGGGACATATCCTCAGTGATGTCTCCCAAGGTCATCTGGGTTTCGGGTCTGTCGAACATCATACCCCTCACTCAGGCGACCCAGCCAGGGTGAACAAGTCCCGACTTACTTCCCAGTAGCTACCCTCGATCAGTCTCATTAGGGAAAGACCAGGGCCATACAATCCGTTGGAACTAATCCAGACCTACTCTGCCGGGGCTGGGAGGTACACTTCTGGAGTATGGAAGGACTATAGGCTCTGTGGGTGGACTCCTGTCCGGGCCCCTCCTACGTCTCACTAGGTTGGCGGTTGCTCAGGGGTAGAGTGACTGGATGGCAACCCCAAGGTTGCCGGTTCGAACCCGGGCTCCCCCAAAGTTGGTGTCGATGTGTCCTTGAGCAAGACACTTAACCCCTAATTGCTCCTGATGGGCCTGATGGTTTCCACTGCCATCGGTGTGTGAATGTGTGTGTGAATGGGTGAATGTAATGCACAATCTATGTAAAGCGCCTTGGATAAAGGCGCTATATAAATGCACCATTTACCAGGTCCACTTCTGCTCTCACCAGGCCCATGGCCTGTGTGTTGAACCAGCGTCTCAGCCCCAGACACTTCATTCAGGAGTGGTGGATTCCTGAGCCGCAATGGTTCCGCAGGCTCCATGTGAGCAGCAAGGTGGTGCTGCAGGCTCCGCTTGCGGCTTGAATGGCCCTCCTAAAGGCCTCTCCAACCCCCTTTGACGAAACCGCTCCCTCAACACTTGCCCTACACACTTCCACTCGGTTTGAGCATAGATATATAACTAATAGAGACAGCACTGGGATTCAAGGGTTTGTTGGGCTTCCTCCTCACGGAGGACACAGGCTGGGTCTATAACCCATACTGCTCACCCGGGTGCCGTGCCGTCTACATTCCGGCTGTCACCTGTCTCTCCGGGCATCACCAGACTATAGATGTATCCCAAGGTCATCAGGGTTTCGGGTCTCTCGAACATCATACCCCTCACTCAGGCGACCCAGCCAGGGTGATCAAGTCCCGACTTACGTCCCGGTAGCTAACCTCGATCGGTCCCATTAGGGAAAGACCAAGGCCACACAGTCCGTTGGAACTACTCCAAATGCAAATAGTCTGCAGAGACTGCAAATTTGGTATTTGTTTAAAAAAGGCTCTATACCCTGTTATAACATGTATGCAATGTGACATAACTCTGTTTACAAAAATGCTGTACCCCCTCAAACTGTATACTTTCCACATTTTCAACAGTTTTTAGTGCATTTGTGACACCTTCTTTGGCAATGTAAATGTTCGTTTTATCATGCCAATAAAGCTCCATTGAATTGAATTGAATAGACTATAGGCTCTGAAAACTACTATATACTGACTCAACACTAGGCCCTGCACTCCTTGTGGGGGATATATGATAGGGGGAAAAAAAACAGTCATTCTTTATGATGTTCTGATGTTCACCTGTGTTTGTATGAGTTCTGCAATGTGTCATGTATATATCCACGTATAATACACAGAAAGAAAGCCAACAAGTTAAGATTTATTGACAAAATTATATAGAATTTGATTATACAATAATTCAATAATATACGATAGAATAATGGGCTCAAACTCACAAGCCTTCAGATCAGCCAGATACTCCGATTACAAGCTTCAAATGGAATTACATTATAGTACGAGAAAGATCAAGAAAAAATGTCAAAAGTAAAAAATTATTCTCTCAGCTTTAGCTCACGGGCTCACATTTAATGCCTGATTGTCATGATTGAGAGGCTTGACTGGTAAAATGATCGCTTGTACTCTTCTCAGATAAAACATAAAACACTTTTTAAAATGAAAAATGACACTAAACCTTGCACAATAAAACCAAAGCTAAAATTCCAATAAAAGAAAGGTCTTTGTTAATGTGTCAAATTAGAAGATAGAAAGCTAAACAACAGCTACAAAGTTGGCGTGCGTGCGCGTGTGTGTCGATCCCTCCCTGGCTGCGTGTAGGCTACAAGAATGCGCACTCCTTCAACTCCGCCTTATGATAAACCATGTGGTTCCCAAAGTTCCCACACGCACGCACACAAAAACAAATCAAGGGAATGCGTTAAAACAAAAAGAACCGCTTACTTCAACCCCCTACAGGGTTATTGAGGCACTATTTACTTAAGATTAGAAGTTACAACAAAGGAAGCCTAAAAGCCTTTGTCCACTCTACTGATACAAACATGCCAGATGTCAGTGTCCTGTCCACATAAGGCGATAACCTTTGGCGACACACAAGCCCTCCCTTTGACTGATTTTGTATTTGGGGAGAGTGAGAATCAGGGGAGGAGTCTGGACCGTCCAGACTTGAGATCAAACTTTCAACTACATATAGTCTTAAACAAATTATTTCTTCAGCAATTTTAAATTCAACATCCAGACTGAAACGTTGCAAAAAGATAATAGACACTCTGGCGGGCAGACTTGGGGATCAGCTCTTCACACAAATGTGTGACGATGGCTCTCACATTTCATTTGATTATCAGGAAATTCATCTGAGCAAAACATTTTATTATATTCAGATTAGAAATTTCCGCTGGAACGGCTATTTGAAAATTATACCAAATAGTGTAACATTTAACTAATGGTATTAATGCAGTACAATGAAAAAAGGAATACACACTGTAATAATAATCATATATTTCTGGTTAATTAGGTAAGGCAGAGAGCAGGGGACTGTGTTTTCAGTGCACAATCCTCTGTTGTTTGGCAAGCTATTTTAATTCCTCCTCGGCGGTCCTCTGCCACCCTACTGTTCTAAATGTAAAGGGTGAGGTCAGTCCGGGTCAGCAGTGATCTCGGGGGGAAGGACATATAATACAGGGGGACTCATCTGTCATGTGTCTGTAATGACTTATGCCACCTCAGACCTCCCCCTCCTTGGGCATTTGTTGGTACAGGTGGCAGTCAAGTGTCATTTCCCTAATTCCTTAAAGATGGAGTGCCATGATTCCCCCCCCCCC
>OOFJ01131710.1:0-10349 GCA_900323375.1 Benthosema glaciale | reverse complement strand
GACGCTGATACAGCGAGGACACGATTGGCAGAACGTAGCCTGTATGACTACGTCATCACGTACGCGCTGTCACGCTGCATAGTAAACAATCTAGTAAAAAAAGGAAGGTTCATTTCATTCAGTATCAGTTTCCAATCCAAACTGACTTCTGCTGCCTGGTGGTATAGGGTAGGGTGAGTCACTTTGTACTTTTACATCATGTCTGCCTACAGCTGTACAGCACTTCAAGGCTAAACGTTATGTGTTTTTATACAAGGCCAACTTCTCTACTTAGTTACTTAGGTATAACGCTAAATAAATACTCGTATAAGCTACTGGTGCGTTCACACGGGGCAGACGCAAAGACACATCGTCATGTCGCTGCATGGCTTCCACTGAATGAATGAAGGAACAAACAGTATAGGAATAGTGGTCCCCCCAAAGTTGGGTCCTTGTTTTGTAACCAAATGGACCCTTATGGTCTGTAACTCTGAGAGTGTACAAAATAGTACGCATTGGGTCCATTTGGTTCCATGTAGTTGCAAGGAGTTGCATATGTGCTGTGTGGACTGACTGGCCTGGCGGGATCTGTGCAAATTATTTAGCCTAAGATTTAGACTCTCGAGACGTATTTCTAGATTCTGACATCATTGTCAGAATCTAGAAATACTACGAGAGTCTAAATCTTAGGCTACAAATTATTATGCTCATGCATCTATATTTTTCTCCATTTCAATACCAGAACAGCAGATCTCAGTTGTATTGAGTTCTTTCATGTGAAATGTACCCATTCAGCAAACTATTAATAAATACATCAATCAATCAATCAATCAATCAATCAATCAATCAATCAATCAGCTATAACTGATATGATTTAGAATGTATTTAAACATGGTATTCTTATGCACGCAAGTTTCTATCACAACATCAACAAAGCAATTTTATTCCAAACATAGCCTACCTGAAAATGTATATATCATCATTCATCCGACGCCAGGATAGATTGGCACAGCATAGGGCGTGGGCAGGCATTAACATGAGCATTGGATGCAATTGTTTGAAAAGTTTTTTTTTACATGCGTGCCTTGAGGCGCCAGTTACACATATTACAATGAGTGGGAAATTGCTTTCCTGACAAACTGTAGTTCATTGTCTACATTGCGCATACATTACACTGTCACATGCACGCTTGCATGTGAATTGTGGGTCTTGACTTCAGTGGTAACACATAACTCTGTAGACCGCTGTAGTCATCTGACTCAACATATTGTCCAGCAGGGCTGCTTGGCGGTTTGACACACAACTGTGCCAAGGTTTTCAATGTTTAACTTTGTTCTGCAGCTAAAGGGCAGTGAGGAGAAGGCCACCATGGTGATGAACCCTGTGATTTCCAAGCTCACTGGCAAGCTGGTGGTGCTGGCCAGCGCTTCCCCAAGGAGACTGGAGATTCTCAACAATGTGGTAAGAAGCTACCTACAGCTCAATAAAGGCACAAGCTATACTCTGATCTGCCTAGGTGTTGCAGTGTTTTTTTTAACCACCCCTCCTGAACCCCGATCTACAAGCTTGCAGCGCATCGCAACACGATTGTTGTGAGCTTGTAGATTGGCTATTTGTGGCGAAGACATTTGGGGCTCCATGTTCGTCGCCCGCTAAACCCCTGATCCCTAACTTCTTTGCCTTTTATACTATTTTAAAAAACATTTTTGAATAGTTCAACTAGCCAATCTACATTGACATATTGTGAGCTTGTAGACTGTCCATTTAACTATTCAAAAATGTTTTTCAAAATAGTAAAAAAAAAAAAAAAGGCAAAGAAGTTAGGGATAAGGGGTTTAGCGGGCGACAAAGATGGAGCCCTTGGTGTACTGTAGACTGTAGAGTGAAAGAATAGCACCAACCAAGTACGGTGCAACTCGGTCTGTTTCTCTGTGTATAGAGTTTTAATGTGTGCAACACCAGCTTGCAACTAATACATCAGACATGAGAATTAGTACAGAAACATCTATGCCAATGATGATGATTATTTTGTGGCCATGTTGACTCCAATGTGCGGCAGGGATTACGGTTTGAAGTGGTGCCGTCCTGGTTCAAAGAAACCCTCAACAAGAGACTTTTCAAAGAACCGCATGAGTATGCTGTGGAGACGGCGAAGCAGAAAGCTCTGGAGGTGGCCAAGAGAATGCCTTTGGTGAGTAGCTCTACAGTACAATGACCTATCCATCCATACGCATGTGAGATGTTATTGTACAATGACCTATCCATCCATACGCATGTGAGATGTTATTGTACAATGACCTATCCATCCATACGCATGTGAGATGTTATTGTGTCGAGTGAATTGGAAACAAAATGTTGCTGTTTTTGAACACAACTGTTTTGTGTGCAACTAACGGGGTTACGGGGACTGCCCATAGTTCCTAAGGTTCATTGTTCCGAAGGTCTGTTAGTCCTACATGCCTTGAGGGGGAAACATGTGGGAAGGTTGGCGAACGTGCATTAAGGTTGGCGGACATGCGTTAAGGTTGGCGGACATGCGTTAAGGTTGGCGGACATGCGTTAAGGTTGGCGGACATGCGTTAAGGTTAGCGGACATGTGTTAAGGTTGGCGGACATGCGTTAAGGTTGCCGGACATGCGTTAAGGTTGCCGGACATGCGTTAAGGTTGCCGGACATGCAGTACCACGTGGGAGGTTAGGGTTAGGGTTAGAGATGGGGTTAGTAATGTAGGAACAATGAACCTTAGGACTAATGACATGGACCCCAACTAACAGGGATATTTTGTTTTTTGCTTGCTTTAGAAACATCTGAAAACTCCAGACATGGTGATTGGAGCAGATACCATTGTGGTAAGAGAAATAACGACACAGAATACATTTAAATTGTTTGCATTTATTCTGGTTAGTTAATTCAATGTATTATGTTCTTTCCTTTAAGTCAGTAGATGGCTTGATTCTGGAAAAGCCGGTGGATAAGCATGATGCCTACCGGATGCTTTCAAGGTTAGTGTCTTTTGAGATTGTGTGTCAACACTCAACACTCAACACTAAAGACAGACATGGAAAGAACATCCTTCCCTCTTGTGACTTTGTCTCCCTTTTCCAGGTTGAGTGGTAAAGAGCATAGTGTTTTCACTGGAGTAGCTATTATCCTATGCCACGAAAAGGAAAGTAAGTCAAAATCATTCTTTACCTTTGATTTTACTTTACAAGTTAACTTGTGTTGTCATTCATACAACTTAATGAGATTTCTTATACACCAGTTTTGTATTATATTATTTAGTGTGCAAATCACTTTTTTAGTCTCTTAACTGCCTCATAACGGTTGTCACTTCTCCGCCAGATGAAGAGCTCGATTATCAGATGATCGACTTCTATGAAGAAACAAAGGTGAAGTTTGCTGATCTGTCAGAAGACATGCTGTGGGAGTACATTAACAGTGGTGAACCCATGTGAGTGTGAATGCTTGCTGTGGGAGTACATTAACAGTGGTGAACCCATGCGAGTGTGAATGCTTCCTGAACCTTTAGAACTATATATTGATTTGGAACCTCGCCATGCAGCGGCTTAGTTTGGGGGGCAAGGGGGGTCATCTTGCGCTCCAGGAATTGCAGACATTATAAACATGCTGCTTTGCTGGACTTTGATGCAACAAATGTCGCTTTTGGCTCTTTTCAGTCAGAAATAAATGATTGACTTAGGGTTACAGAGTGAAGAGGAAAATTGGATTGCAATGCACAGTATGTATGTAACTATGTATTGGAGCTCTAAATTATTTCTACTGAAATATGCTGAGGCTGTACATGACACATGAACACCTCCTTTGTGTTTATAATTTGAGTGTATGTGTTGCATGATCGTTTCTGTATGCTGTGCTGTGTGTTAGGGATAAGGCTGGTGGCTACGGTATCCAGGCCCTGGGTGGAATGCTGGTTGAATACGTCCATGGAGACTTCCTCAACGTTGTGGGTTTCCCCCTCAACCACTTCTGCAAGCAACTAGACATGATCTACAACCGACCTCCGTCCTCCCTGGACCTGGAGTGTGCTTCTGTATGCCTGAGTGACAACAGCACCCAAACCACACCGACACTCACTAGACCCCCCCCAGCCAACCAGGTGATTAACCACAGTCCTCCGGCTAGTCCGGCACTGACGACGAGCTCTTCTGCCAAACACAGCCCGCCACCCAGCCCAGGCATTAGTGGCCCACCTGCTAATCAAACATGTCACAGCTCTTCAGACATCCACGTCCAGAACAGCCCCTCTGCAAGTCCAGCCCATAAGGTAGAAGGTAGAGTTTCATTCTGATATGAAGTGAAATGATATTGTTTGCCCCTATCTTAGCTATTCTGACTCTTTTTATTGTGACCCCCCCGATGTAGGTGAAAAGACAGGACAGTGAAAGTGGAGTGGGTGACAGTTCCTGGACTTTGGTCAACAGCCTCTCTAAAGAGAGTAGAGTGGCAGAGTTACAAGACTTTGAAGATACAACATTACCACTGGTAACCACCAGAGGGCACGTGAACGAGTTTAACCTGCAAGATCATGAGGACCACGCAAACACCAAAGAGGACTTGAGGCGATTAATTGAGCTGATGGACGGATTCAAAGCCTCAAAGGTTTGCCCATATTGTAAATACAATAGACTTGTCCTACCTTTATTTTCAAGTCGCCAGCCAGGGACGGTGTAGTTAGTAGTTGAGACGCACAATTCAAGGGTCCATATAGTTTCCAGTCACAGCGTTGTTTATAAAACAAAAACAAACAAACTCCAGAACGTCAGCTTCGCTGTGTGTGTGTATATTCAGTGTAAATGTGAAAGTTCAATATAACGTAACGAAAACGGTCCTCTTCTTATTTTCTTCTTATTTCTTCATTTCTATAATATTATTTGTGGACTATTGTGGTCAAAAAACTGTTTGCTACCGTCCTCCATCACGCGTGTGCGTGTCCAAACATTTCCCCCTGTCTCTCTCTCTCTCTTTCCTTAATCAAGGGGTTCCATCCAGCCGTGAGAGCTGAGGGACTGTGGCATTTCATAGCCCAAACAGCGGGGGGCAGCAACGAGTGTCCAAGCACATAATAATAATAAATAAGATAGAAATAACTAAATTGGATCTAACAACAACTATTCTATACCCTATAATAAAAAATGTCTTTGTGCCTCTGACTGTGACCTTTCTGATCTGTTTAACAGGCAATGTTCACAGCATCAAAGATGCGTGTATTTGACCTGCTACACAGCAGACCAGGGCTGGAAGCAACAGAGGTGGCCCAGGAGATCAAAGCCTCTGTGAAGGGAACTGAACGTTTGTTGGAGGCCTGTGTGTCTCTGGGACTGCTGGAAAGCCAGGAGAGAGGTTAGTCGTTAATTTATATATGTTTAGTCATTACCTCCGCCAAGGTCCGGAGGTCATGTCTGTTTGTCTGTTAGCGCGATATTTTGAGCAATTATTCTTAACGGTCCTAGGCTTTAAGAAATAACTGATTGGTTAAAATGCAATGTAGACCAAAATACACATAACTTCTGAACAGATTAACGCTAGTTCTGTCGATATGTAGATCAATGCATCATAAAAAGTCACTGTTGTGGCTAAACTAAAGTATCATGACGCGCCCGTCTCGCCTCCAGCCTGGTTCCTTGACAGCAGCAGCACTCGTTTTGTTTATATTACAATAATAAACACCAAAACCACCCGTGTTTACTGTTGTATATTGTCCTAATTCCTACTGTTGTGTGTGTTTCTAAATGTTCTATGTTCTTTCAGTGACGGTAAGAACTGTAGCATCTCTGAGGTCACACCAGCTAACACATGTGTGTCTACTTTATCAATGAGTAGGTGACTGCCAAACTCACCACCAATGATTCGACTGCCCTCGAGAGGCTTGGCGGTGCAACAACACCACCACCATGAAATAATACTAATTATAAAGAAATCAAAACACCCATATTGGCTCCTACAGTCACCATAACATCTTTTAGTAATCCTAACCCCACATTTTGTAGTTATATACGGTATGAGCTGGATGCATCTGGCTGGACACAATGGTTGGCTGTAACTTCTAAATATAAACCTTTTGTCATTAAACAAGTTGAATTTGTTGACTGCCCCCCTTTCCCCCCCTCGGTCAGCATACCAGAAGCCAGTGTATGAGAACACCGACCTGGCTGAGAGATTCCTGTGGTCAGATGCTCCCCTCACTCTGCAAGGCTACATCCAGCACTGCAACGAGCTGGTGTGGCCCATCTTCTCTCATCTTGAGAACGCTGTCAGGGAAGGAACCAACCAGCACGAGAAGGTCTTTGGCAAGAAGCCCAACAACCTGTTTGAGGTGATCGACCTTCCGATGCAGATAGAAATATTCAGGATGTGGAGGATGGAATGTTGTCCATACTGGGTAGAGAAACATCTCCTCTGTCTAACGCCCTGCACTTCTGTTTTTGGACCATTTTCACAGGATTCTTATTACAACAGACACGAGGTCAAGCTGAGGTTCATGAAAGCCATGCACGGCGTTGCCACAGCTACAGGGCAAGCTGTAGCGACAGCCTTTGATCTTTCCAGATTTAAAACGGCGTGTGACCTTGGAGGTACTGTAGGGAGATGGTGTTTGAATTTTAAAGGCGTGTCCTCCTGACTTATTCGTAGATTTTACGTTTACGGGATTCTGAGATATATGTCACTGACCTTTTGTATTGTTTTTGTCCAGGATGTACTGGTGCCATAGCATATGAGATTGCCAGTGCCCACCCTGGGTTAACCGTGACTGTGTTTGACTTGCCAGAGGTTGTTGAGATGAGCGGGCACTTCCGCCCGCTGAACATGGACAACAGGGTATCATTTGTTGCAGGTCAGTTTGTGTGAACTAATTCACTTCATCATATGCAAAGTCTGTTGGATTTAGTGTGAACTCTTAACGGGACATAATCTGTATTCTCCAAGTGGTAATAATTACTCATTTCATTCTCACTACATTTCTCAGGAGATTTCTTTAAGGATGAGCTGCCCAAAGCAGACTTGTACATCCTGGCAAGAATCCTCCATGACTGGTCTGAAGAGAGCGTGCATAGCTTGCTCAGTAAAATCTCAGATGCTTGCACACCAGGTAAAGCTCAGGGACTTAATGCACTAAATGCAGCATTTAAAACTCACAATGATGGTTCAATATTTTGTATTGCACAAATGCTTTTTAGTTCTTGGTGTGTGTTTTTTCTTTTTTTTACAATATTAACACACTGCCATGTCATTATTCCGACCTCCCATTATTTAGTTCCAATTACTAACCCTAAACATAATCGCAAGCACAGGAGCAGCGCATGTTCGGCAACTAGCAGCTCAAGTAGCAGCGCATGTTCGCCAACCAGCAGCGCATGTTCGCCAACCTTAATGCATGTTCGCCAACCAGCAGCGCATGTTCGCCAACCTTAATGCATGTTCGGACTAAGAGGACTTCGGGTCTACTGGCAGACACCATTCACACAAGCTATTTTGCTCATAATGTCATGTCAACACTAACCCTAGTATGTCATAAGATTGTTTGATTGAAAATGTTATTCACTGTTAGTAGAATGGGTACAGTTCAAACGAAGGTACAGGTCAAGACCTGTTTACATCACTTGTTCAGCAGTGACGAAAATGGAGCCCCAATATATGTAGACTACTTCCATGTAATGTGCTTCCATGTGCTGCCAGACTCTGGGCTCCTGATCAGTGAGATCTTTCTGGATGAAGACAGAAGAGGGCCGAGTCGCGGGCTTCTCCAGGCTCTCAGCATGACCGACGGGAGACAGAGGAGCGCCACAGAATACAGCCTGCTGCTGAAGAGCCACGGCTTCACCACAGCACACATACGACACACAGACAGACTGCTGGACGCTATGCTCTGCATCAAAGAGTGACTAATGCAGCCGTAATAACCAATAAGAGTTCACATATTAAGGCTAACCTTTTCACTACGGCACAGTCTTTTAAAGGCCAAATTCAGGATTGTTTTTTAACGTGAAGATTAGGGCTACAACATATTTGTGTACATCAGGGGTGGGCAACTTTGATGATGGAGATATATGTCCACACTCACGCCACATTGCATAGCCTGACTCCGCCACCTGGGGGCAGCAGTGCGTTCCTTCTACTGCACCCCAGTCTGGGCTTCCTCAGGCTGAGACGATGTCCGAACAAAATAAGGCCGGTGCTGCCGTATGCGGCCGCTAGAGGCGCGATCAACGTGAGACTGGTGACATATTGAAGCTGTGCCACAGCGCATGTAAACAACAACCTAACAAGACTACAACTCAAAATTATATTGATATATCATGTTTTTGTCAAAAGGAGGAGGGAACTGGTGAACTCACTACCGCAATCTGGCGGAGTCAGGTTACACATTGCATACTGTCAGGCAGAAACCTCTTATCTCTGTATTTTAACCTTTTCCGTAATGAATGCCCTTCTTGTCACACAAAGGTAAAAAGAAAATTCCGATCTACAAGCTTCATTGCATCAGCTGCATTTGAGCTTATAGATCTGCATTTTTATTTGATTTCAAATGCATTGTTTACTTATGTTAACTTCATGAACTTGAACATTGGACATATATTTGTGTTACTATAGTCGTGAAGCTACTAATCAATGATATATCACTATTCCGATATTAACTTGTGGGCTGCATTAAGTGAAGGTGGGGGGCATTTTATGGGGGGGCAGATTATTAAATATTTGTATTTTAGGAACATATGCGATGCCGTTAACCTATCAAGAGCTGAGTCAATCTATGGAATAAAACATGCCTCCACTGCGATTTAGTTTTGGTGATGGAGCTACCTCTTAAATTTACATCTGTATAACTCATTGGTGGAACAGTTCCTCTGAATGGTATTGACAATTTAATGGCTAATTGACTATACAAATGTAGAGGACCTTCATGACAGGATCTATAAACATTTTACTTGGACTTGTTTCTATTTCAATCTCGGAACCCATTGACTATCATCTGCAGATCTGTTTATAGAGATTACAATGTTACTTGTGGCTGCCATAATATATTTTTGGTTATATTTCGGTTCTTTATTCTATACTTTTGTTTGCCCTGAACTTGGGTTACCCATGGTTACCGGAAGTGCCAATTTGGTCATTCAAAGTCGGAATGCTTTGGTGGTTTGGTGGTATGGTTTTGTGATCAGGATGAGATCATATTGTGTCTACATGATGCAGAAAATCCTCAAAAGATATTGTTTATGAATTTTCTGAAATCTAAGGAACTATTCACATGACTGACAATAAAATCTTTATTCAATTATTTGTCAGTAATTCCTACATGATGCACAGTTTGCTGGGACCTTCACTGCATTTGTACTTTGTATAGTACTATTTTTTTTTTTTTGCAAAAAAAAAACACATTGTTTCTTCAGGAACAATATTTTCTAGTTTAGGATTGGAAATGTATATTGCTTTGGAAACATACATGCATGGGGAAAGAAAATAGAAAAGGCCTTGTTATGCCTTGTTATACTGTGTTGGCTAACAATTACCCTCTTATAACACTCCCGGCCAGGTTGCCTGACTTAGCAGTACATTACACTACAATTATGATCTGGGATATTCTTAATTGTTGTCACTCGACATTAATATTTTCCATCCAGGCGATCCAGCAGAGACAATACTGTTTGCAACAGTTTTGAAAATGCTAGAGAAAATTCAGACAAACATTATGAGAGTGACCTTGTGTCTGGTATTCATAGTATATGGATGTTGTGGTATGTATACAGGTAATATATTTCACCTTCCCCTCCCTCCTCTGCCACTGCCATATGCATGGAATTGTTGTCAGATGTGCGCTGTCCATGGTGCTGAAACCAATCAGCAACAAAAGTTTGGAAACTTAAAGGGACATTTCACTTTCAAAAAAACTTTTGGTCATTTCATCATCTACTCAGCCTTATATGAACACCCAGAGGGTTTTTAAGTTACTTGATTCAATATTTAGATATTTGAGATTCATTTTAGCTGCCCCGCCCCCTCCCTATACAAACCCATTGTAGCTTCTACTCCATTGTAACCATGATAGATTAATCAAAAACACCCATCTTTTTTTCTGGTGACTCATAGTGTCCTCCGAATACGCGAGGGGGCCGTGGATTTTCATTTACTGTTTTCATTTATTTTTAAATATTGTTTTTATTCTTTAGTCTCAGCAAGGCCGCAGCCAAGCCTGTTACATTTTCTAAAACAATATTTAAAAATTAATGAAAACAACGGAGGACACTGTGAGTCACCAGAAAAAAAGACGGGTGTTTTCGATTAATCTATCATGGTTAAAATGGAGTTAGAAGCTACAATGGGTTTGTATAGGAAGGGGGCGGGGCAGCTAAAAT
>OOFJ01131709.1:0-16317 GCA_900323375.1 Benthosema glaciale | reverse complement strand
CTCTCTCTGTCTCTCTGTCTCTCTCTCTCTCTCTCTCTCTCTCTCTCTCTCTCTCTCTCTCTCTCTGACAAGGGTTCTTTGTTACGGTCCAGCTACAGTGTTCGTTAGCTATCTGCTCCAGTTCTGCTCAACGTACACAGATTGACCTGACAGTAGTCTCGCACAGCCAGACAACTATTCCACAATATCTCCAAATACTATCTACTGTATATAGGTTCCCAAAATCGGAGTAATAATCGCTTCATAAAAATATATTATTAGGGCATGTTTTTTAATTTCCATTTTTGCTAAGCAGCAAGCTATATCTTAGAAGATTTCTATTTATATTAGGATAAACTTGTGCGACTGTAAAGATGAAACGGAAAAGCGGGGAGAAGGCTTCACTTCGTCTTCATGTTTTACTCGTCAGATATACAGTAGTAGGGAGTTTAAGATCGCCCTCCCTGCGACTTCAACACGACGAGGAAGTAGGAAGTGCTCCGTCGCCGTCGCCACAGAAGCCCAAATAGTTAAGAAAACGGACAACGCCGACGGGGTGCCACCCGTTCCACTGGCATCTCTGGTTCCCATGGTGACACGTCGTACATGCACCTTCCCTGTCGTCGACGTTGTTAACAAGACGCCAACAAGCTGTGTTCTGTCGTCGGAGCATGGGGCTCCGACGGCCGCGAGGTTTATATATATATCGAGCACCGAGCCATTTGGCGGTGGCGTCGCACGTCGGGACGGTTGAGCGATCTTAAACTCGCTAATAGTCGTAGTAGATAACAGCAGCAGCACAATTTGAAACCCTATGGCCAGAAAAACAATGTCGTCTGTGTGTTTGACTAGCCTGGGCTGCATTCCATTATTCCTTATGATCCTGTCGGGAGCGAATGGTAACTTTCGCCATGTTCAATGATTTGTAGTCATCTGGCAGGAAACCACGAGGCTGAATCAGAAGCGATCGTGGGGACTTAGGCCATGATTCACACTGGCAGCCAAATCTAGCCTGAATCAGATCTGAGCCACTTCAGGATTGAAATCCTATGGGTTTAAATGAGTCATGTGACCATTTAAACTAATGGGATTTAAATCCTGAAGTGGCTCAGATCTGATTCTGGCTAGATTTGGCTGCCAGTGTGAATCAGGCCTTAGTTTCTGATTCCACTTTTGTGGTTTCCTGCCAGTTGACTACAAATCATTGACTACAACATGACATATTTCACCATCTGCTACAGTCCGGTTCACAATGCCATTTTTTTTAAAACAGACCTGCAGGCTTTCCTCCGAGGTCTGACACATCCTCAAGACATTTGAAATACTAAAATATCAAAAACACGTTACACACATAAAACAAACAAACAAACAGGAAAGTGTTTCTTGTGTCACAACAACCATCATTAAATAAGATCTGGTTGCAAAAAAGCCCTTTATTTAAGCCCTTTGTCGTACGACAAATGACGTATAGAAATAGCCCGATGTGCGACGCACGTTGCTTGTAGATCTGCTATTATCACGGAAAAGGTTTGAAAAAGAAATAAATAAATATATACAGTAGTTGAAAGGGGATAAGAACAGACAAACAGTAGACAGACAGATTAAGTCGACAGACAGACAGACAGACAGACAGACAGACAGACAGACCACACATAGTAATGCGTGTTCACTTCTTTACAGACAGGAGTTACATAAGCAGCTTTCGTCGCTGCCAATTAAGAGCCAAAACTTGCCATGGATGTGACAACGTCTTTGCAAAGAGTTGACTGGCTGGTCACAGTCAGTCAGTCAGTCAGGCGCTGGCTGCATGGGGGAGCCGTTCGTTTTCGTAACGCTGCTGACCTGTGTTGCGCTTAACAGAATAACGACCCTGTCTGGAAAACAGGTGACTTACTACAGTGCAGCACCAGGTTGCCATGGCGATGTTTGCCCGTGCCGTTTGTGAATGAGAGTTGTTACCGTGGAGACTTTTTTTTTTTTTTTTTATTTTAAGCCACAAAGGCTGGACCCAAAAAAACAGTACAATGTCACTGTAAACGCTCTTCAACAACTCCAACAGTACCAGTATGTATCCATGAAAACTACGAAAACTATTAAAATTACTAAAATTATTAAAATCATTAAAATTACAGTTTCAAGAGTCAACAACCAAAATAGGAATAGCACCTTATTGTTTTTTGTTGTTTGTTTGTTTGTTTGTTTGTCTTCCCGTTTTTTTTTTTTATTCTTGCTTCAGGCAAGGCATTTTAGGTGAATCAATCTAGGGTTTAACCCCCAAAAAATGGATACAAAAGATTTAGGAAAATACACCTTCCGGAAAGGCTTAGTTTTCAAGATTATGTTCAAAATGGCAGCTGGCACCGCTGTACTGTATATCTCAATAGAAAAAAAATTATACAAATGAAGCATCTTTGGTGCTCAGATTGAGGTAAAGGAAGCTAAGATGACGCTCTGGGGTGAGGCTATCTATCTATATCACTCATCACACAACCACTGCCGGTTCCACACGGCTCAAAGCAGAGTCAAGAGAGTAAAGAGAGTCTTCTATAGACCAATTATTTGTTTACAAACATTGCGCACGGGTGACTGTTTCAAGTAATCAATTCCCAACAGATCTCCAAACCTGTTGTTTTGGGGAGCGCTGGTTTCAGTCCATTCAACCTCCTCTTGTGTGTTGGCTAGTGAGGAGCACCCGGCTAGGAGACATTTATACTTCATTGTGCAACAGTATTGCACACTGAGAACAGCTGATATACAAGCTCACGTTACGTCGCGGACATGACCGTTGTGATTACAGAGGTCTGGGTGCGCGACACCATCGCAGGACGAAGCATAAATTATACTTGATGGGCTGCAGGTGCGCGTGCATTCATGCACAAACAGGCTCTGCTGCCGTGACCATGAGCGCATCTCCTGTTCTTATGACAGCGACTGGAGGTGTGGTTTTGAGGACAACTGTTTTGAATTGCTATTATTGTTCAAACACAACAGAAACCAGGGATTATATTTCAGGGGTGAGAGATCACAATAAAAATCCTAATTATTCTTCCTACACTGGGAGAAAAGTTTGATGGTGCATTTTTTACACATGAGTGCAGTGAGAACTTTTCCATTGAATGTCTGTCTCTCTCTGAGTATGAACTTTTTGCGCAGATGAAAATGAAAGCCTGGGTATCAAGGCTAGTCTCTGACTAGTCTCTGACCACTGAACCAATCACAATTCTTGTGCACATGGCCAGCAGGCTACAGAAGAAACCTCCACAACACATTTGATACTTTCAAAATCTTTCGCTTTCATGTGCCTCCTTTTTTTCCTGCAAATATTTTTCCTTTCTTAAGTACATGGGGCTTAAGTTAAGTTAAATGTATGACATCCGAGGTCAGTCATACACGGCAGATTACAACATCTATTAAACACTCCCCCAAGTCTCCCATGGTGTGTGTGTGTGTGTGTGTGTGTGTGTTTGCGTGCGTGTCTGCGTGCACACACGCACACAGTGTGACCTTACAACACCTTATAAACATTTGCTTATCTCACCACAACAGACTGATCTCTCCTGATCTTATCAAAAACAGCTCTGTGCGTGCGTGCGTGCGTGCGTGTGCGCGTGTGCACGTGCGTGTGTGTGTGTGTGTGTGTGTGCGCGTGCGTGTGTGTGTGTTGTCTTACCCTGGCTTTCAGGGCTAAGTAGTTCATCTGGGTGTGGTCAAAGTCCCACTTGGACAGGTCCACATCGACCTCACCTAGGAAGCTGTTCTTGCCAAATGTGTCATGATGCCAAACTGACAGAATGAGAGTCTGGGTTTTCAGGTAGTCCATGCGAACGCGATACTGGGGGGACAAAAGAGAGCGAGTATATTTTAATTGGCTAGATTCTTGGTCAGACTGAATATTAATATATTATCTAATAATATATCTCAACTCTGATGATAATGTTTAAAGGCTTCTTACTCTCAGGATCTCATTAAATGTTGGATTTTGTGTTTTCTTTCTCACAGATGTTTTCCGCTTTCCTAGATTGGCGTTGTCAGGAACAAGGTAACTCTTAACATACCTACAAAGGGTGATAAAATAAACAACTTATGAAGGTTCTCATGTCAAAGTGAACCACCAGAAATCAAGATCCGTAGTCACGTATCTGTTAAACAGTATCCACAAGAAACGGACAGTAAAGAAGCTGAGGAGGACAACACACACACACACACACACACACACACACCCTTCACACACTTCACAACCATTAGAGGCGAATGCTCCCAGGCATAGTGGATGCCCGAGGGGCCGGCATATGGTATATTATAGTGAACTGTATGTTGTCTTTTTAACCACTGGTGAAAATAGCTTGGATCCAGACGTGGATCCACATCTACAAGCTCACAATGTGTTGATTATGAGCTTGTAGATCTGTTCATTTTGGCAATTGTTTGCCTATTTTCACAGAATGTTTGTTTTATTATGACATTCCCATATTAATAGGGATGCTAGAGTAACGCCAATCTGGGTCTCCCGCGTGGAAAGACAACATCTTAACCACTAATCCAAAGGGATATCCCTGTGACTTTAACGTCCTCCCACACTGAAACACGATCCAGGTCACGACAAAAACAGGATTTGAACCCCGCCTGGGAGACCAGGATTCGAATCCCGGGCGTTGCACTATAGGCTTTACTGTAAGTGGTTAAGTGGTTAAACATTCATCTGAGAAATCAACAGTTAAAGGCAGTCCTAGCTAAGTAGGTTAGTACATCAAAGGAATTCGGGGGGTTTCCTCTAAAATGCCTGCCATTGGTCTCCCATGTGTTTCGAAAACAGTACTCACGGATCCGAGCGGCCCCTCTTTGGGTCTACAGCAGCCAAGTCTCGGCACTGAGCCACAAAAATATGGAACTCTCTGAGTTTCTGAACGTAGTTGATAGAGAACTGGATGTTGCCCTGGACCTCCACACTTCCATAGTCACCACTGTACATGGTCATCACACTGCCACTAAGCTAGGAGCACAAACCCACACAGAGAAGAAAGTACATATTTATTAAAGTCTGCAACACACATACCCCGCAGTTACAGATCCTGAAATCTGTTTGTAAAAAACAAATCACACCCGTGTGAAGTGAGGCGGGGCGCTTTTATCATCACAACGTAACATATCTATTTGCTCAGACACATATGAAGTAAATTCTCCATTCATTGTCAATGGGAATTAAATCTTTGTGCAGGGCTGAAATAGCCGATTTGCTCGTCCACATATGACGTCACGTACATTCTCCATTCATTGTCAATGGGAATTTAATGTTTGTGTAAGATGAAAATCTACACTAATAGCTGAATATACATAGGAGCGGCTAGCGCCTCTCAAAAGCACAAAGACACACTCCACTGTGGATACGCAGTGCATGTTGTTGTGGGCGAACCTACAGAGAAGTTAGATGCCATGCCAGAGGAGTTGCTGAGACTAGTCATAGATCTTCCTGTCTTTTGCCTGTGTCCATGGTAACTGTCCTCAGACGTGGAGTCTGGTTCTGTTCCATCGACCTGGAAGACAGACAACAGAGATCCCTGTGTAACAACAATACAAAATCCAGCTTTTAGGGGATCAGAAGGGTGTCAGACGGCTTTACCTCCGTCTGATGAAAGGACGGAACCGATTTGCTCATCTTCTTCAGGTGTTCAGGGTCCGAAAATGAGGATGAAGATGGTGAGGGGATAGACGTAACTGAGCAGTGATTGCATGAAAAGGAAAAGAGAGTGCCATTTATTTATAGTGCAAAATGCTTGATCGATTTGAATACCAAAATGTCCTCAATGTAAAAACAACAACCAAAAAACAACCATGAGACAAAAATCTGACCATCACTACTGCGTCTCAAGTCAACAGTGGGATCTTGTCTTCTCTCTTGGCCTGTGGATAATAATTGCAGATTATATGATGATAAAACATTCAAAATGACCATGCTATTGAGAGATGCTGAAATAATGCTCACGAGGTGTTATCGAGGAAGTGATGTCCTCCAGACTTTTAGCCACATTTTTGGGCCGTGCCTCCGCCCTCCTTAGAGCTCTCCTTACAGGGTTTTGGTCCTCATCATCATTTTCACCTGAGTTAGTGGAAAATCATATGGCAACACATCACATCACACTGATGCTGCAACTTCATTATTCATTCACGTATCGGTTATTGAGTATAGGACAAATAAGTAAGTTACCAAAGCCTGAAATGATAAAGTTGCAAATTACAAGTTTGCTTAATCTGACTAGCAGCAAAAAAAAGAAAAAGAAGAGAGAAATAAAGAAACAAAGAAACAGTATTCCATTTGATAATTATATGAAACAGGAAAAGCAATGTTAGCATGAAGCTATAACTAACACGTATTTGGTATTTTGATAAATAACAATCAATAACAAATCAAATCTCTTGATTGTAACTCCAAACTTATGTGTAAATGGTGCATTTATATGGACACTTTGACATGTAGACAGAAGGAGCCGGGATTCAAACCGCCGACTCACGGATCATTGGGTGACCTGCTCTCTACCTCCTGAGCTCTACCTCCTGAGCTCTACCTCCTGAGCCACAGTCGCACATTCATCGAAAACTCTCACATTCATCGAAAACACTCGTCCTTGGACTGACCTCAAAATATGTGAGGGGGCCATGTTTTCTCAATTACTTTTTTCATTTATTTTTAATAATTATTTGAAAATAAATGAATAAATAATAATAAAAACTTTAATTAAATAAATATAATTAATGAAAAACGTCAGAACAAACACGCCCCCCCTCTCGTATTAGGAGGGCAGTATGTAGGACAGGTGTTTTTGATGAATCTATCAGTTAATATGGAGTTTGAATTTACAATGGGTATGTTTAGATGTTTTAGAGGGTGTGTCTGATAAAAATAATTTCAAATATCTAAAGACTGAACTTAAAAGCGGTATGGAGTGCTCCCAAAGCCTGAGTACACGATGAGATGACCCCCCCCCCCTAAGAACATACTAAAGCAACCAAATGTGCTACCACAGAGCAGCTGGTTATCTAGTTCTAGTTTATTATATCTATGCAAATACTAATATGAACTGTAAAAACTGGCCAGTGGTGTAAATGTCCCTGTGTCGTGTCATTGGTCAATAAAGACAACTGACTGTCCAGCCCACTAAATAAACAAGGGCAACTGTAATGCAAACTCACAGTATTTGAAGATATATCCTTCTGTCAACATCATACAACTGCATATGTTCAGTATTAACTTTACGTCAAGAGTTTGGGCTCATAAACTCATACCACAAGGCCAAGACTTGATAAAATGTGTTGGCAATGTTCTGTAGTTGTTTGACTTCGGACATCATAACATCTACATTAAATGTTAATAACACCTAAATTAACATTTAATGTTAAATGTCATGGTATTATTTTCAATCATTAATTGAACTGTCCAAGATTGTAGCAATAGTAATACTGTAGCAAGAATTGTGTGGATTTTCACAGAGGACATGGCTTTCGAGACAGCAATGATAATGAACAATTTGAACTTTGGTGCTCACGGTTAGAACTGTTTCTTGAAGACCAGGTGTCTGATGCACTGCTTATGGATGAATCCCGTCCAGTGTCTGAACCGCTGTTTCCCCACAGGGGGCGCGGTGAGGTTTTGCTAACTCTCCTGCCATAACGCTCCTCTGAACCCACTGGGGTGCTGCTCCTCACTGGCACTGTTGTGTCAAGGTCATATGCAGGTTTACCCTCTAAGCCTTGCTCCTTTGCCGCTGGCGCCAAGGAAGTGTGGACACTGGTCTTCTCTGTCATACCCAAGTAATGGCGATAGTCTCTGGGAACAAATGCTCGTGCACGCGGGGTGAGAGATTCAGAATCCTCTGTTGGTCTCCGTGAAATTACTCCTTTGTCAGCACTCTGCCTCCTTTTCTGAGCCCTATCAGCACTCTGCCTTCTATCCTGAGACTGGACAGGGGAGGCATCCTGGTTCTTTTTAAGCTGTCCCGGAAAGGGTTCTTCATTATCTTCAGTGGCATTCAAAGCAAACATACTAGTGGCACGGCACAAAGAACTTCCACGGCCACTCGAATGGTCTCTCTTGGCCTTAGGAGAGCGGGTCTCTTTTCCGACATTGCCTAGTAGTTTCGGCGGCTTCTCCTCCTTGGAGCCCCTCCTAGAATCTCTATGCTGCCCTGACTCGCTTGTGAAGTAATGAGACGGGCTTGATTTGTTGTCATTTCCTGTTCCTGACACAGACCCAAACTGTCTATCATGTGGGGACTTTTGAGTCTGGGAATGTGAAGATGATTTCATGACAGCCGTTCTAGTGCTGGTTTTCTCAGCTTGGACCGGGGTAGGTTTATAAAACTCAGGGTCGGCACACTGCTTTAACCCAACAGCTAAAGATTCACCATCTATTTGATCTTTCTTTTTGGGTTTGTCAAATGACCCTTTGCAATTAGATTTGGCCTCACCCCAAAACTCACGGAGATTTTTAAACTGCGCACGGTTCACACCTACAGTTGGGGATAATTTGTCTAGCCTTTGGTTCATGGCAAAATTGGCAAAGTTCTGCCTATTTTCTTCATCATCACTACTTGAATCGTTTCCAATTGACCGCAAGTCATATGCAGACTTGGTGAATCTATTGTTTAGTTTTCCCAGGTTTGTACAGCGCGCTTTACCATCCCCTGGCCCTTTAGATAAACCAGTGTAATTCACAGGCTTATTCCTCTCCTGTTCCCAGAAAGCTTTGAGCTGCTTTATTTTTTCTGCTGTGCTTTCCTGACGCTGGGTGCCGTGTCTCTGTGAATGGGGGCTGGTACTTTTGTCTTTACTGATGGAGTCATCCTGTTTTTTAGAAGATATGCATGACTGCACATTTCTCTCTTCATTATCCTTCCTCTTTACATCTTCACTTGAACTTCTCTGCATTTCTGTTTTGGCGGTAAATTGTATTTCATTCCCACTCCTCCGGCCCAAATACGGGCTGTGTCTGTACTGGTAGAGTTTCTCGGTGTCCGGGCTCCCTCTTGCATGGAGGTTTGAGTCAATCAAGTCTTCGTGCTGTGGGGTTGCTATGGATGAAGAAGATCTGATGGGCAGAGGGCTGGCTCTAGCTTGAGGGAGAGTGTCAGGTTGTGGACTTGGAGAGAATGGAGAGAACCTTTCAGACTCTGGGCTGGGTCTGGATACAAACTGCATCTTTGGCTGAGAGCTGGATCTGGTCAGAGACATGATCTCTGTGTCTGAACCTCTCATGTCAACTACCTGGGCATTATGTAATGACATATAGTCAGTATTGTACTTTATGTCATCTTTCCGTTGAGTTCCAGGACTCTGTTCATTTCCCATGAAGCCAGGTGATGTGTGTGTCACTGCTGTGTATTCGGTCTGCTGGTTTGGAGCTATATTTAATTGAACATTTTCGCTGCTGCCCTTGTCTTTCTGTTGACTGAGTTCTTTTTCTTCTTTGTCCATGACATTGAATGCATCCTTTTCATATTTTCCCTTTCCAACATATAGACCAGGGGCAGAAAACATGTCAGAAGTAAGACATTGATTTTCATTCACTTCTTTTTCTCTGTCCTCTGTCATAGGGAGTGTATGTTTCTGCCCTTTATCACTGTCCGTGTTTGACCTACTAATGAGTATCTTAGGACCAGTGTTTCCCTTCTCCCAGAATGACTTTAGGTGAGAGATCTTTTGAGCTTGGCTTTCATCTTCATTCTCTTTCTCTTCCTGTGGCCTGCTACACTTCCTCGCCTCTTCATGGAGATCTGTCATTTCCTGAATCTCCATTCTATCTGTTGCTCTTAACTTTATAGGTTCTATACTATCTTTATCTTGATGTGCTCTCTTCATCTCTGGAGCTTCCCTCTTTCTATCCCTATTTCTATTTTTGTAGATATCCATGTCTTTTGTTAGAGAATCCTCAACACTTATGTCTGCTTTTCTGTCAATATTGACTATAGCTTGGTGCCCGCCTTCTTTATCAAGCCAATCACTGCTATCAGTACTGCGGCTGAACCACTCCAGGACCTTGGCAATGGAGTCTTCCTCCTCCCCAGAAGGATTGGGAGTCTGGAGCAATAAATTAGGATTAGATTTTGTGCGTGTGTGCAGAGCTGGCTTATCAATGAAGTTCAGATCATAACATATTGGCTCATCTGAAAAAGAAAGAATAGGAAGAAAAATACATTAAAATAAATTAAGAGTTTGTCTAATTAGAGCTTTTCAGTTGCTGTAAAACATTTACTTTCGAATGTGTATAGTTGCATCAAACTTGTAGAACTTACCTACAATGCTTTGAGTAAAACTGAGATCCCCCTGTCTCATTACGGCTTCCACTTTGCCAGTTTTCATCCTCTCTGCATCTTGAATCGTAGTGGTAGACAATGAGTCATCCTGTGTCTCTCCATGGTCTCTTTGAGTCATATCTTTTTCATCACACCTTTCTGGAGTGGCTCCATCAGTGGGCCTGTTGTTTTTGTTTCTTTCAGCTGGAGGTGAAGAGTCTTTTATTGAAGATTTATCAGAGGAATTTGCAGTTTCCCTGTCTCTTACTATAGAGGGGGTGTTTCTATCCATCTCTAGGTCAATGCGGAGGGAAACCTGAGCTGCGTCACAATGTGGCTGTTGAGAGATCACATCTGCAGTTTTCTGTGGCTGCTCAGAAGTAGCAAAGTCGTTTGACTTGGCAGTGGTTGCTTTTTGTGATTGTTCTCCCATGCATTCTAGGCTAGGCAGTGTAGAACTGCCATTTGAGACGGAACGAAGACTTCTTCTTGGGGCAGGAAGAATGACCGTGGGCCCTGGCTGAGTTCCCAGCCCAGAGCTGTCACTGTGCGTGCTGGGAGTGCTGGAACGTCTGGAGACAAAGGTTCTCTTCTTGGGAACAGGCTTGAATCCTACAGAGGAGCAATCTGAGGTAGTGGAGCCCCCTGACATTTGACTGGCCTGACCAGCTGTGTGATTCTTCAGAGGAGCTATATGATCTGAGGAAAGACAGTTAGAAAAACGAATATTAAACTAAGAATTGTTGAAAAAACAACAACAAATTCAGCAGCAGCATCACAATTTCACAGAAAAGAAAAGAAAAGAAAAGAAAAGAAAAGAAAAGAAAAGAAAAGAAAAGAAAAGAAAAGAAAAGAAAAGAAAAGAAAAGAAAAGAAAAGAAAAGAAAAGAAAAGAAAAGAAAAGAAAAGAAAAGAAAAGAAAAGAGAAGGCCACCACATTTTTTTTAAATATATCCATGGCTTTTCCTCAGCTTTAATAATAATACTGTATGTATTTCTGTTTGAGAAGATGATTCAAACCTGTTTCGGATGACTTCCGAACGTCACTGTTTCCATTGATTAGCATCTCGTCTGCTCTCTCAGGTGCCTCAAGAATAATGGAAGCACGATTGAAAGGATTGTGCCTGGTCTTAAAGAAAAACAAAACATTACAACAACATATTACTTATACCTATTATATATCATAAATGCCATGTTATACTATTGTTATAATAAGACATTATAACAGCAAAAAGCACCAAAAAAAAAGAAGAAAAAAAAGAAGAAAGAAATCAATAATGCAATATATTTGTATTTCACACATATACTTACCCTTGCTGGAGAGCGCACTGCTGAATTGAGTTTATCAATTTCTGCATCTGAAGTGCTAGAAAAATAAGATGGATTCAATTGAATAGTTGGCATTCAATGTACCTGATCCTCTACACATACCTGAGTGGTATGTGAGCACCTTTCTGGCTGAACGTTTTCGCTACTCACCAATACAAAGACGTTTTGTCATTACAAAGCCTAATTTCTTTAGTGGGCGCACTCTGAAGGCTCATTCATAGTTAGATTTTTTGGTGGTTTAGGTGATCTCCGCTTCACCGAAAACTACAACATGACGTCACATCACCTCAAACTACCGCAAACCACTGCTCTTTCTAGCCCTGCTCTGTTTTTACTCACCACCGTTCGGTGGTCACCAGGAACACCCGCGAACGGTGGTGATAAGACTATGAGTGATGCCAACCAAACCACCGTTCGGTGGTGAGAACGGTGATCACCTAAACCACCGCTGAGTGAGCACCTTACTGGCTGTTTCTCTCAACATTACTGTGTTCATACCTGAGTTTTGCTCATACGTAATTAACAGACCCCTAGAGAAAGAGTTGCAACACGCTCTGATAGCAGCATGCTATGGGCTGTAGTTCCAAACATTGGAACTCCCTCATTGAGATAGAATGACAACTTCTGCATTCCATTCTTACAATAGGAATCTATATTGAACTAACTTTCTCTCTATGGGTCTGGAAATGTATGCGGCTATCAGAAAGAAACAGTCCATAAATCCCTCTAGTAAACTCCCCAAAGCTGGTATCTTTCTGCTGTAATATAATCAAGAAAATAACAGAATCAACATTCCATTCCGTTTCATGTATACAAAAACTATTGATATAAACAATAATGATCATTAACTAATCATTAACTGAAATATTTCTGCTGTTTCGCTTGACCGATTCGATGTGCAGAAACTTAAGAAGACTTGGCGACCGTTTCGGACACGACCGAGCTTGCCCCCTGCGTGTGTTCTGTTGGGACACCCCGGGGACCCCCACATGGTACAGTTGCACCGCTCAGTTCACACAGGCGTTATTTTGTTTGTGATTTCATGACAGGCGATGTCACGTCACGTCACGTCACGTCACGTTAGAATTCTTCCATGAATTCATAGCCCTGTGAGGCCATGTCCTGGAACAGTAGCCAACAGTAGGCTATAAAGCATATTTCATGCCAGCACCACCTTTGTTGACTCAAGTTGAGTCACAAGACACCCCCTACACACACACACACACACACACACACACACACACACACACACACACACACACACACACACACGCACGCGCGCGCGCACACACACGTCATGGACGCACATACATAGCAAAGCACAAAAGTCCTGTTCAAATATTATGGTTTCTATTATGTTGGTTGAGTTAGTAATGATTTAATGAGGAAAAAATACCTCATCTCTTGGGGCTGTGTTGGCTCCAATTGCCTGGCAGGTTTGGGTGGAGGTACACTGTCTGACCCTCTATCACTGAGTGTCTTAGGTGTTTCAAGTTTAGGAGATCCATCTGCATCAGAAAGGTGAGGAAAAAAAGCAACATTCAGTCCAATTAGCAGACACTTTGACATGATATGTGTTTTTGAGGTGTTATAATCAAGCTTATTATTTGTAACACATGTGGATAATGCTGAGTTGTCTTTGTGTCTTTCTAAGTGTGTTTAGTCGAAAAATATCAACACACCCAAAGGACCTGATTTCCACTGTTTCATGGAAGCCAGTATGATTTCTGAACCATGGATCTTGTCCATGTGTCGAAGAGACTTGGCCTCGTAAAACCACTCTCCTGTCAGGTACTTGAGACTGGACTCTGGCTGGGAGCCCTTGGCCTTGCTCGCTACTTCCTGTAGTTTCCTGGTGATAAAACATAAAACACGAGTCAAGAAATGTTCCCACTTCCCAGACAATCATTAAGTCAATAACATTTCCTATTTGTTCCGAACACTTTCATAGCAATACACTATGTCAAATATAGCTACACAGTACAGGGTGTACTAATGGACCCGAATGCCCTATCACAGTAAATGCCAGCGACAAAAGATACATTCCAAGTTATTGTAGTTATCCAAACCGTGGAGACTGGTGCACAATAAGAGAGTAGGACACTTGTCAAAAAAGAAAAACAAATAATAGAGACATTTTATTCAGGCTACATGGAACAGAGCATCTGACACCATTTTAATTCATGACTTTGAATGGTGATGCTCTCACATTATCAGGTGAAAGATAAATCCCAAGGCAGACACAAAAGGCCTTAACACTTGATACTTGCTAGCAACAAATCTTATACAAATATAATGTGTTCATGGATTGAAGAACGGCTGGAGCATTCATGAACCAAATTCCATATTTAGTGTCTTTGAAGGAGCATTGGATTTGGATGAAAAAACAAAAATAATAACCTGATGGGATGTTACCACAGTTTATATATGAAATTGAAATGTCCGCACACGACATACTGCTCACCTATCTTTTTTTTTTTTTTTTTTTTCTATTTCTTTCTTCCCTCATCACTTTTCCTGATGAAGCCCTACTCAGCCCTTCGCTAGACCTAATACTCAAGCTTAAAATAAAAAGAAGCAGTAGAGAGCAGTAACTTGTGTGTAGACATTCCTTTTTTCTTTACAGTTTATTTAACCAGTTAAAATATTTTAAATGTAACATTCCACATGATTCTTCAGCATGGAATGTGTACACAAAATGTGAAAGAAAAATCATGTGCTTTGAAATGACCATACCAGCTCATCTTTCCTTTTGAGGGGAAGCGGTGGTCATGTGAAAAAAGGGGAGCACATTATTGCACACTATTGGCCTAATCCTTTTACACTGACTAGGCTGAGTAGTATAAACAGGCCTGGACCTCACCGGATATATGCAAGCATTCTGTCTCCAACTGGTAGCCAGTTCCATTACATTCTCAATGAATTGCATTGGTTGGTTTTGTTATCAAATCTAGAGTTTTGCAAATAATGCTTCTTCAGCAAAGTTTTCCTTTATCATGCAGTAAGCCTAAAATCTTTTTAAATTAACACTCATGGACAATTTGCTCTGTCCATTCACCACTACATTTAACATAAAATATATATATTATTACTCATCTTTACATTCTTAGTTCTTGGTATTTAAAGTATGGTTCTATGGTCTCTGTAGAGAGCCACAACATGGCTGTAAACAGATGTTATTTGATTGGCCTCAACTGTTCAAATTTACTGGGGCTCCGTACAAATTAGATAGACTGGAGAATTCTGTCATTCCTTTGGCAATTACATTACTTTACCACTAAAAGTGAGTTAAGGTAAGAGCTGTAATATTGTACAACGTTGTGCAGTAATTTTAGACTAGTGGTCTAATAGTGAGTCCAAGATTAGCAAATATTTTAGCAATTGTATGCACAGTTTCCCGACTGTACATGGCATGAACATATCGTGATATACCGTGTCATCAGAGATGTATCTCTTTGTTGAGCCTTAAGGGCTTCTATTCCTGTCCAATAGACCAGCATGATCCTCTCTCATGTGTGGAGTTAAACTTGTCTGTAATTAAATTGCCCTTCTCCTCACACTGAGGCCTCTCAGTGAGGCAGCCTATGTCCTTATCCGGCCAAGCTGTTATTGTGTTATTCTATTACGGGCAGACAAACATCACCCTCACCAGCTTGTTTACTCTCCTATAATGGGTTATTGTCACACACAGTACAGACTGAGGGGGAATAGTTCAGACCTCATAGGCAATAAATAAATTAATGCATATAGCATGTTTGAAATGTTCTTGATATTCGTGTGAGGTGGTAAGAACCCCCTCCTCAACATACACACGCACGCATGCACGCACGCACACAACATTCAAAATCAAGAAAAAAAGAATGAAAAATGAAAATAAGATGCATGCTCCATTTTACTGGCCCATGTTTACACTACTAGAGTTAAACGTATACAATTTTTACCCAATTCTCTCCTCCTCCGCCTTCTTCAGCTCTGTATCCCTCTTCAGTACCGTCATGATCATCTCCTGCTCCTCCTCGGTGAGGTGACTCAGGTCGAGCATGATGCCTCCTCTTCTTTATCTAAACAGACAGGTTACATGGTCAAATCTTTAGACGCCTTTCATTGTGCCAAAGAAGAGGAAACCATTTATGATTTTGGTTGCAAAACTGGTTATACAACTGAAAATAGAAGGTTTTGAAGTAGATGTCATTATACAGGCATACACACTTTATTCAATTAAACGCTAGGCCTACTTATTTTCTACAGAGTGACATGGCCGAAATTAAAATAAATATATTAGATTTTAAATCCTATCCAATTCCACCAACTTAGCCCTCAAAAATAATGAGTTAAATTAGAAGTAAAATAGATGAAGTAAAATACATGTCTCCTTCAAAACTGCTCTCAAAGGGGAACCTACGGACGGCTGCAATTCGAAACTGGCCTCCGTCAAATCTGATTTCTCCCACCCACCCCCTTTTCCCCTCAATGTATATTTTTCTTTATGTATTTTTTTATTTAGCCTACTGTGTAGCCTAGTGTAATTCTCCAATCAATCAATCAATCAATCAATCAACCAATCAATCAATCAATCAATCAATCAATCAATCAATCAATCAATCAATCAATCAATCAATCAATCAATCAAGACCTCCATCCAAATTGAGCCTTGAGGTTAAAGTGTGTCCATGATGAGTATTGAGTATATGGAAAACTACATGCAAACGGTAAATTGCATGTAGTT
>OOFJ01131695.1:0-20202 GCA_900323375.1 Benthosema glaciale | reverse complement strand
CGCACACGCACACACACACTCACACGCACACACACACGCACGCACACGCACACACACACACACACACACACACACACGCACACACACACACACACACACGCACACACGCTCACGCACACACACACACGCACACACGCACACACGCACACGCACGCGCACACGCACACGACACACACACACACACACACACACACACACACACAGCGTGACAGAGCTGTCATATTGAGACACCATATTCTGTGCAATACACATCCAAAGAACAGTTGCATGCATGCATGCACATTGCACAACAAGTGTGTTTATCCACATAAGCACTCTTATCAGCCATCTATCAGCCATTTTTCTAAAATACAATACATCCTATTTTATTGTCAAGCGTGGCCCAGCTAAAAACATTACTAAATATACGCTCACATTATCACCAATAATATAAGTAGACATAGCTCCTCCTATGTCCACCTTCACAAACATTAAATACCATTGGCCATTTTGAGTGTTTGTGTAAACACAAACGTTGATGGCGATGATCTTTTATGATACAATCGCAATTGCATAAACTTAACTACTTTCAGCAGTATTAACTGAACAATAGGACATAGAAAATGTAACATTTAAAACTTAAAAACAGACTGTTTTTAAGTCAATATGACAACAAGATAATTCCCCACTATGTTATAGTGAGTATAGTATAGGTATATGCACATGCATAAAGTGAATGGCAAATCGAGTTGCAAAGTGTGTGGCGAAGTGAATTTAATTGAGATTGACTTTTCTGTTTGGATGTATTGGCTGTCAAGGACAGAAAGTAGTTTTGTGCCACTCAGTAGGCGTTCCCGCATAACTTCCGCATATGATGATGATGATGTCATGCGCATACCCTCTATTCACTAAATGAGGAGCCAAATAACATTACATGATCCCATTACATGTTCAAAAATATGACATATGAGATGATAACACACTGTTTTGGTGTGCCATTGCTGAGCCATATTATGTAAACAGTAGCCTATAGTGAGCTCTGATTACCAGTAAGCCTAATTCATACAGTACGACTACATACTACGTACTATGTACGAATACGAATTAATATTTAGGTAAAGGTCACCACTATGAGATGGACACTGTGATTTACCTGTCATATGACAGAAAATACAAACATTGGCAGGCCCGAATTAACAATGAAACTTATATGGCGCTTAAGCCCCATGGCCCTGTGCGAGACTATTTCTAATAGGTATACACTATACAGCTGCATGTAACGCAAGATGCGCAACACAGGAACCCAGCTAGTGTTTTTTGGTTGTCCAACAGTTTCTTAACACTTACTTAAGCTCTAACCACACCAGAGGGTCGCCATGCAACTCCTTGCACCATGCAACTCCTTGCGTACTCCGTACTCCATACTACTCCATACTCCATACTACTCACAACCATTATTCCCAAATCCCAACGGCAGGTTGCAAGGAGTTGCATTTGTGTGGTTTGTTTTGTTGCAAAGATTTGCAAGGAGTTGCATGGCGACCCTCTGGTGTGGTTATGGCTTTAGACTGCCCAGTTGGAACCAGTAAATCGGTGTGCCCAGCTATTTGCAGCTTCAGAGCCCATTTCAAGGTGACAAAGGACTCCATCTTGATTGTGCAAATAGCATATAGCATCTAACCGAAACATCCGCGGGAGGATCGCCGACCACCCGAGGCATGATTTATTCTAAAGCGACTAGCAATGGGCAGTCAAAAACACAATCATTGATTAGAATTAGAATCATTGATTTAGATTCAGAGTTATTAGCGTTAGAAGATTTTGTCTGCCGTCCATTGTAATCTAAACACTTTTGATGACGCAGCAACCACTGGGCGCGCAAATGACGTTGAAAGGCGCTCCTGATATCAAACAATTAAATTCAGATCTCCGTCTTGAGCAGTAAAGTGTTAACCACTTGGTGGGAACTGGGAAGAGACTTGAAAATAGCAGCTCCAGTCGGGGAGCATATAACTGTATGGGAGCAGCGCATAGGAGCATCGGCGGTGTGCTGAGCGCAGGCGTGTTCATTCACTGGGCGTGCAAACACAAAACGTGTCATCTTGATTGTGTTACGTGTGCACGAAACATGGGGCCTTTTGATTTGGTGTAGTGCTTGCCAAGGCCCGCGGAGGGGTGGATTCAGTGTTGGGAACTATTGCTCAGATCAGCCAAAGGTTTCACTGTGAGTATATGAATACTGCAACTTTCCTATTTACCTACACTGTACCAGAACCATATTCCTACTCTGAAAATTCTAGAACATATTCAGCGGGCTGCTCCCACATTCACAACATAAATCGTGTATATTAACCACCTATAGGTATTGAAATGAAAATCTCTTGAGATGCAATGAGATCTACAGGCTCACAGTGTGCCACTAATTGTGGTGCATCGTGAGCTTGTATATCTGCTATTTTTGCCGAACATTAATTTATGATGTTATGCCCAGAATGTGGACACTATGGTTCATCTGTGCATTATTTCATAGGTGAGACTGCTGATGAACCAGGGACTACCACCCTGACTAAGAATCAACATGGGGACCACTGTTGTGTTGGGAGGGGGGATATGGGTGTGTTATGGGCAGGGAAAAAGCTTGAAATTAAATATTGACTGTTAAGGGCTTCGTTTAATTTGCGACGGTTTGTATGAGCGAGCAGACACATATTGATTATATGGGCACATTTCCTGAAAATGGTGACTCAACGAGTCAATCTGGTACACTTTCCCTTGAGATACAAAATAAATCTTCAATTTCCTACACATACTAAATGCATTGGTCAGGGACCACATGCAATACTTTCATGGACCACCAGTTGAAAACCTCTTGATCTACTGACTTCTCAGGGATGACTTTCAAGGTCATCCACCCCAGAGCCAAAGCAGCAGCGCGTCACAGTCACCTTCCTCTCAGACGTGACACAAACCTCAGTGAGCCATGGCTCCTTTAAGACAGCCAGAGTCATCTCAGCCTGCCCGGTGCTGCTGGATTTCATTTTGGAACAATTAGTAAACTCTGTCATGTGGAACAACAGTGTTTCAACAGTTACCGCCTCCGACCTTTTCCCCAAAGCCCTGGAAGCCATCAGAGGCATAGAACAACCACCTCAACAACTCAAGCCTCTCTCTCTCTCTCTCTCTCTCTCTCTCTCTCTACCCCCCTCTCTCTCTCTCTCTCTCTCTCTCTCTCTTTCTCTCTCTTTCTTTCTCCTTCAAGCTGTTAAACGTAATTAAGTTCTGTAACCAAATCATGAAATCAAAGACAGCAAAACACACTCACTCACTTTGATAAGCTTTGTTTTCTGAGGAGGCAAGTTTTTGAAATTCATCATATAATAGCACAGATAATCCAATATCCCCAATATGTGTTAGGGCCAGATTGACAAAGAAACAAATATGCTGGCTGTCTTGCAGCTATGCATAATTTGTCTTAGAACGAATTGCAAAATATCGAGGAATTAACACACAAAGTCTGTCGGACAGTACAGAAGATGTTACACATTAGCCTTTTGTTCTATATAATGGAGGTCCAAATCTCAAAAACCACACCACTGCTTCTTGTATAAACAAAATGACAAGGATTAATAATTACTGACATCTTTCCCAGAGATCGAAATTATGTAAATTTTTACTCACTGTTCCTTTTAAAACAAACCTGTGAAGCTCCTTCTATCCGTTTAATGATGTTATTGTTTGTCACCTGTATTCCACATCGTTTTAGTTCAGTGGTATAACCAGTAAGACGCCATGAGGGGGTGAATGCGTGCTGTGCACGCATCCGCCTGGGTGATCAACATATGGAATGTCAGAACAGGCCAGCTCCATATATGGAGATCTAAAGGTGGCAGTGGGAGCAGTGTCTTATGAGAGTACAGGGTTTGAAGAGGGCCCAGGTGGAGCCGGGCATTCATTTTCGGGCCTGTTAAGAAATAAGAACTATAGCTTTCGCCGGCTGCCGGGCGTGGCTGCACTATAAACCTTCGGGCGGGCCCGTCTAGAGTTTGAATGGACAGGTATTAGTAAAAAGGGTAGATATCAAAGAGGAAGGACGGTTGGGGAAGGATCAACATATAGAATGTCAGTGAAATGGACCGACAACCATATACGGAGGCATGACCTGACCTTTGCAGGTTTTCATAGACATTTGCGACCTACGGTCACAATAACCTTAATTTAGCAGGCTATTATATAGCTTGTATCATACACATCACTAGGCATGTGGAAATTGACGACAGCAAGCAACAACCCATCGTCTGCAATTGCCACGAACATCCAAACATGCTATGACATTTACAAAGCATCTGGTGATAATATGATTATGTCATCATTTCTTGTTTGGTTATAGATGAATGCAAACAATTTTAGTGATTTCAGATCCTTCAACTTGGTTGATATACACAATCAATTGAGCCTTTTTAACAAGTTGGGGAACAAGTACATGCTCTCTTCATTGTGTGCATTCACGTGTGTGCATCATAATCTGCCTAAAGTCCACATACATACTTAAAAGAACTGGAATTCTGGCAGAGGTTGCAGACCAACACACCATCTAAGCGTAATTCATACTTGTCACAAGATTAACACATTTATAAGTGTTTTCCACTTCTTTTGTTTCTGTCGAGCGACACGACACCGCTGTGCAACACAGCATAAATCAGGCTTTATGGTATATACTGGTAATATAGACTAGTCCCCAAAGGAAAAAAAAACCTTTAGAAAATGACCCTGTAGGCATTTTTGAGGAAAAGCACTTAATGTGTTGTTTCTATATGATTTTTATGTGCTGAATCAATTTCTGCCGTATGCCGAGTGATACGAGTCACCGTTTCATCAGAAATTGATTAATTAGCATAATTAATCACTATAAAAACTGGAAATTGCTATAATTTTGATAACTAATTGTGCTTAATGTGTTGTTTCCATATGATTTTGATGTGCTGAATCCATTTCTGCCGTATGCCGGGTGATACGAGTCACTGTTTTGTCAGAAATTGAGTAATTACTAGCCTAATTATCAGTTTTTTAGAATTCCTCTTCCAACATCATGGTGATGTTTTAGGCAAAACATTCTGGGCAAAGTAAAGTATACATTAGGTCCCTGGCTGGTGGTGACCCAAAACACATTGAATTCAATGGAGCGACATTCTATGAATAGAAATTCTATAAATATCACGGGGATTTCTGCTTTGTAGAACTCAATCCCAGAATGAGTTACAGCCACATAGTTGCACTGTACACATTACTGTCTTACTCAATTTCTGACGAAACGGTGACTCTGCAATCACTCTGCATTCAGCAGAAATGGATTCAGCACATAAAAATCATATAGAAACAACACATTAAGTACTTTTCCTTCAAGCTTTTGGCATTTGAGGGCTAGTCTAATATACGTGAGAGGAGGAGCAGATAACGCATCAAACTTGGGGCATGAACATTGAGTGCATGCGACACTGGGAACTCACTTTCTGAGTATTCTGGTAGAACGGGTCTAAGTCCACCAGTGGCACCGCACACATTCCAGGAGGAATATCCCCGTAGATGAACGGGAGGCTCTTCCCAGCCTCCAGGTCACCGCTGGGCCTGGGCTTGTTCTCGTCGTCATCGTCACGATAGCTGCTGTCCTGCTTGGGCGGCTTCTTGTTCTTTTCCTCCTCGAGACGCAGCTCAAGTTCTGCCAAAGTCTCTGGGGTAAAATACTTGAAGCTGTGAGGTCCTGGTGCGAGAATGGGTGCGGCCATGTTTTCATCCTGCAGCTACTTGCTCTTTAGTGTTCTACCATCCATTCCACGGTAGCCAGCTCTGCAGGGTGACCTGGGTAGAGAGACAGCAGGAATGGTCAATCAATAATTCTCAAAACATTTTATTTTATTTCAAGGACCCATCATGGTCTGATATGCATGATTGATTATGCTGCCAGTTTATCACATAATTGTCAGGATAGTCCTACTATACACAACAAAGTTGTTCATTTGACACTTTAAAGTTAAATTAACACACAAATGTAGCTCTCAGCTCTCAGGGCTGTCCTCCAAATTTAACTTCAATTTAAATTAACTGGTTTATTAAGCATTTGAATGTCATATTCAATTCCATGTTATTCAGAATAATCTCAAACATATTTTACATTTCTAAATATAACTTGCATTTGTGCATACATGGATCCATATAAAATGATACGAGTAGCCTAAATGAAGTGCCTTTAGATCAAATGTATGACATTGAATAATTTCCCATAATGCCAGCCCTGACTAGGGTTGTGATCATTTGATTTTAAGATTCCGGATCCTTAATGATTCCCTCTTAACGGTTCAATTCCTTAACGGTTCCCTTAATGATTCCTATTCCTATACCTCACTGGTTCTTAAAGTAAGGTCCCTCTGGGTTTACTTGAGGGGTATCCGAATGGTCTGCAACTCTGAGAGTATACAAATGGCACCAAATGGACCCTCAGGGTTCCATTTGTACACTCTCAGGGCTTCTGTAAGGTGGTCCTTGAAATTATTAACATTTAAGAACCCCACCTGGTATAGTAATTACACAGCTGACATGAAGTCCACATACCAGCTCTGACAGTGTGATAAAACCAGTTAATGGTTCCAAATGTGATGGAAACGAATCCAGTTCCTCAATGTTGGATCCGGTTACTATAACGATTGCTCCGGATCGGATCCCAACCCTGACCCTCCACTGCTCTAGTCTAAACAATGTGTTGGTCCTCCTTACAATGAGTGCATGCATGTGAAATGGTACAGAACTGTTCAGTTGCATTGGATTTCAGATGGATTGATGACACATGGGTGGCAGGATAATAGAGATGAGAGGTGTTCGGGCCAGGGTGGGGGTATTCAGGAGAACACAGCAGCAGCCCAACTGAGAGCAGCTGCCAGCCGCCATAAAAGCTCATTGGCAGAGTGCAGATTGTGTGGAAAACACTTCTCATTATGGTGTGTATTTCACCATGGCTATTATATGCAAACAGAGACTAAATCTGTTTAACCCTACAGCAGTGCACTGCAGATGCTCCTCCTCATGGATGTTGAAGGCCTCAAGCCAAAGCAATGAGTGCTATAGCATCTGGCCACTAAACATTGGGCATTACCCAAGTATTTCTTGTCCCTGTATGTTTCTTGGATAACTAATTCTAATCAAAATGCACTTTGAGAAAATCTGACATGCATGACATTGGAAGCTTCTTCGAAGATGGTCGTTTAGAAATGAGTCCAGTGAGCCTTTTCATTTATAGGCTCTACTCAATCGCACGACGGTGTCGCCTGCCAAAACAACTATAGCGATGCGATAGCAATAGCTTGTAGATCGGTTCTTTTTTGGCAAGCAACACCCATATAGGCCTAAAACTAGTACGGAGTATCGGGCGCTGTCCATTTCAGCACCACATTAGGGCCCAATCCAAGACAACAGCCTAGTATGATCTAATGTTCTGCTGCAGTCAGAACTCAGAACGGGATCAAATAACAAAAACACGACTCGATGAGGCCTGGAAGAGGATATAGGCCCGTATCCTGTTATTAAGTTCTGGTACCGGACCGGCCTCGTCCATGGGCCTAAGGCCGGGTGATGCGGTGCGTGAATCTGTGTGCAATCAGTCAGATGATTTGAGTCGTCATCCAATATGCATTGACGCAATATTAGGTTAAAGTGATTTTTTTAAACTCCACTGCACAGGTGTATGGGCCTATACACAATGTGCACAGCCACAGAGAGCAGATAGCTTAGTCTGCTGCTTAAACAGCTAAGAGGTTTGAGGTAACATTGCGCACAGTATCTTTAAAGTGGCCCCCCTACAACCAAATTGACCATACCAACTGCTGCAGTGGGTGGTTTCTATGTCGGAAATGTCATACTGAGATTTGCAGTCGTGGATTTAATAGAATCACCCGTTTAATCTGGCTATAACTTGGGATATTCATAAACGTTTATATGACGAACATTTCAACACTAATATTCTACACTGACGATATAGAATATATAAGCCTATATATATATATTTTTTTAAATTATTAAAGCATTTTCAGGACATGTAGCCTATGCGTTTAACACGAGCCTTGAAGGATATATGCACCACACCCGCGGAGCCATGTCGGTTTCCAAATCAATAAGGGCCACATCTGTTAAATAACCCCAAAGCCTAATCATCAAATAAAGATAGACAAAATACAGAAAATTACATTACCTGTGATGATGCCACAAAAAAAACGTCGGAAATTTTCGAGGCTATTGATGACGAAAGAAGAAACAGAGTGGCCACTCAATATCAAACCCAGATTCGTAGCAATATGGTTCATTATCTTAATCCGGTGGATGGAGCGACAGCATTTGGTCGACAGAAGACGATCGCCATACTCGGATTCACCTGAAGCAATAACGGCAAACTGCCCAGCCTAACCAAGCAATAATAATCAGATAAATGCCTTACAGTCATAATCCTTTGGAAGGGCAGTGATTCTGATGTTCGGCGAGCGAAGCCATCCTGTTCGATTCCCCCGAAAAGATGCAGGGCAGTGCGCGGCTCTGCGACATTTGTGCAACTGACAGTGTGGTAAAAAAAAACCTGCCCTGGCTTTTTAGCTACCAACCTGTGTTCTTTTGACGAAGAAATATATAATCTTGGCAACTTACTTCGTAAGCGTTACAGTGAATCCATAAAGGCGTTGATTGACTGCAGATGTCGAGGAGATTCTGGAGAAACTGCGGTTGTCGCCATATTGTTGTGTTGGTATCTCCCCCTCAGTGCATAATTGATGACTCTCGGCAGAATGTAAGGGAGTGTCGGCAAGTGCCTTTCATCAAATGATAGGTCATTTAGGCATGTAGTCTCCACGAAAGAAATGTGGGTTCACAAATGGGCTTCAGTCATTGCTTCACAAAGATGAATCTGTGATGATCTGCAGCAGAAAATGTGGGGAAGGTCCGGGTTAGCCTTCCAGTACTCTCTCACTCTCACTATTTTCGTCAGGATGTGTGGTGTGCTTTTAGCCTATAGCGACTAGCGAGCTAAACAAAATATATATATAGGCATATATTTTTTTTAGTCAATGGCATATGATCAAGTAGGCTAATTTGCATGCACGAATACAATCACGAGTTTTACCCAATATTGTATTTTGAATTAAAAAATATATCTATACACAATCTCCTTCAGATATGGTGTCTACCCTCTAGGCTATTTATTGCTCAGGTCCATAGCCTCATCAAGCTGAGTAATTACGTCATAAACCTCATCATGCCCTTGAGAGAGCTTGCCAAAACTTAGGGGGTGATTTTGGACGCTGCTCGTAGCTTCCAGAACCAGTTTTAGTTGTGTCGTTTTAATAAAGTTAGATGCTTTCTGGCTGTCACAAGTCAGATTCTACAAAGCTGCTCATGCCTACATTTCCAGTAGACCTAAACTTAATTGTAGGCCTAATGCACTTTGTTTGCAGGACTGACAAAGTAGGCTTGGGTTGAGTTGTATAAACTCCATCTTATTCAGAGCATTAAATCATTTAACACACTGTTACATCCCTTAGTGCTATCAGGCTTGTTTAAAGTGGGACATTTTCAAATTTTCATTATTTATGTAGCATGTGACATCATGTCAAACAAGGGGGGTTTCATGATTCTGAATCCATTCCAAGCAGTTTTGCACAAAAACACCCCTTGGGCTAAAAACACCATAGCCACATCACAAATGTGACCTCATCACATTTGTGATGGCTATGGCCGGTTTTAGCCCAAGGTTTCTTGTGCAAAACTAAGGATTGGAATAGATTCAGAATCTTGATAACCCCTAGTTTGACACGTCACATGCTACTTAAACTTTAAGCTCAATACCTAGAGCCGGTCAGCAAATGGATTCATGAATGTATGTATATAGACAATATTTTAAATAAAAAAAGCTATATACCAAATTGCTAACTCAGTCCACACTCCTGGCTGTCAGACTCTCTACATTCTTGGACCCCTTAGGGAAAGATGTAGCAGGGCCAGGGAACCCCCCACTACATATTGTATAAAATGATGCAAAACCTTTTACACTGATTTACATACCTGGCTTCATATATAATTTGACAGTCACAGAACTATCATCAGTGCTGATTGATATTATTTACTCTATGGTACCGGTAGGCCTATCGTTTTTGTTCAAAGGTTAAAGGCCTACTATATTCTGATTCCGATCATTGATTGTTTGTTCAGTAACAGAGGTCTTCCTGTCTTTCCACAGAAAAAACATTTTCAGGTAGGTGACAACATTTCAGCCAATCAGGAGAAAGTATAGCCATTTATCAGCTTAAAATGTTTAGTGTTCCAGTTCCAATTTTGTCTGCTCATTTCTTTGTGTCATCATTTACAATTCCACTTGTTTAATCTGTATCATGCGCGTTCTCTTTCCTGATTGGATAAAATTGGTATCCTGACCTTTAATAAAAAGATGAAGAGACATGGAGACTCCTGTTACTGAACAAACACTCTATAGCAATGAATACTATCAGAATATAGAGCTTCACCAATGTTTTTGTAAAGGTGTCTACTAACATATTCCACATTGGTTTCTACTTTCTATTCAACCACCCTAGGATAGTCTTTGACAGCTGATGAAAGTTGGGGTACCATCAACATCCAATATAAGGCAAAATGTTATACAGTAATTTTCATTATGCTTTAAGTAGCATGTGACATGTCAATGTCCGGTTTTCATGATTCTGAATCCATTCCAATTAAGCATTAGTTTTGCACAAAAAACACTCCTTGGGCTAAACACATCATCACAAATGTGATGAAGTCAGCACATTTGGGCACATTTGGGCGAGTGGCTACAGCAGATGTTGCCAAACGCAACACCTGCTGTAAATTGCAAGGGATTACAACATGAGGAATAATGGTATCAAGTTTGTGGCAATAGCAGCACCACCGGGACACCCCTCACCACCCCTGGAAACCAGACGAATCTGCCATTACAAATATTTGCCCTCTATAAGTCTGTGACACATGGCTAGGAGATGACTATCGCTGCCATTCTGCCCACTGCATCTACATGTGATCTGGTAGTGATCTGCCAAGAAGAGCTTGTTGAAATGTTGTAAATCACACTTGTGTTGTACTTGGATATGTGGATGTGGCTGGATATGTAGCCTATAAATAAAGGTAGCTCTGGTCCATAGCTCTACTGCTTCTGCCTTGCAGTATACAGTATACTGCAAGGCAGAATTATAGAAGTATAGTGGAGCTATGGATCAGAGCTAAAGGCTCAGTGGACCATTAAGCTTCAGAAATAGATGACCCTTTGGGTTCACAATGACAATAGCTTGCCAAAGTTTAGTGAAGGTCAGAGTGATGAGATGACAAGATGTCCCTTTTATCATGTGGGAGGTGGTGGGGGATGGCACAGAAGGCGTGCGTGCGTGCGTGCGTGCGTGCGTGCGTGCGTGCGTGCGTGCGTGGAGAGGTGCCAAATGAGAATTAAAGACTAAATGCTAATTCAGTGAGAATGAATGACATTCCCCAAACACTCCATTAACAACACAAGATTTGAAAAAGAGTCCCTTTCATTATCTGTATTAGGGAACCACTTGCACACAAGTCTATTGCGTGGAATTGCCAGCAGTGATTCCTGCTTAATCTTGGCAGTCTTAATGCCTTTATCCAACAATTGGGAACCAAATGTTTTGATTATTATATCAAGGCATGAAGCTCATTTTTAGAAAATTACAATTTAAATATGACATTGGGTGTATGTACGTATGTACTATATACTGTATACCTTTGCCACATCCATTTCACAATCAATTTATTCCTGTTCCATCATCAATCCATCATGTGGCTTTGTGTGAATAATGCTTGGAAATTGGTAGAAGACGAGATATCCAAAATTGACAGTGTAGCTGTAACAAGGATCAACCATCTTTAACCATTTAACCACAAGGATGTGGATTGACTGACACCTGGTGGAAGAGCGGCATCACACTTGCTTTACAGCAGCCTCAGCTAAAGTGACCCATATATGCCTGTAGCTTTTTGACAATTAGGAATGCAACTATATCAGTCACAGGGATTATTCTATCACAGTGGTTTCATTTCAAGGCCCACTATTTATTCGGCTGTTGAGCCACGGATCACCATTTGACGACATTTAGCCCCTCAGACCCAAAACTAAAGAATATTTTGTTGTCGTTGGATAAGATTTTGTCTACAATTCCATGCTTTGGGCAAACTTTTATCAAAATAATTCTTCTACATTCTCTAAATTGTGTAGACTTCTTGAAAAATGAATGTAGTGCAAATGTTTAACATCAATATAACTCTTGAGAGCGTAAAATGAAACCAAATGGACCCGTACGGGTCCAATTGGTTTCATTTTACGCTCTCAAGAGTTAAAGTTACAAGGGTCCATTTGGTTACCACTCTCCATCAGTCACGTGGGGACCACCTGGAACCCTCTCAAGGACCACTGGTGGTCCCCGGACCACTGGTTGAAAACCCCTGTTCTATCAGACTATGACTTTTTGATTAATCAAATACTTTCAAAGCTTGATTTTTACTTGTATATGAACAAATAAAAGCATAACATTTCAAATAGATTTTTTAAGACCATAGAGCATACTGCAAAAATAGTGAATTTGTGATTTTATATTGTTTACTTAATTTGCCTCATGACAAACCCAGGGCCTGTAGCCTAATTGAAAAAAAGAGGACAACGAATTCTGACAAAGCTTTTTATTATTTTACATGAAACACATCCAATGACAGCATGACAGTGTTTTGTCAAGTAAAGACGTACGTTTTATTCTTATTTTTGTTTTCAGAGTTAGAAGTTTTTGCACCATTGACTGTTTCAGGATGTCTTTGATGCAGCTCAACTATGCATAGTGTACAGACCTTTATTGAGGTATACATTTCGGGCCCTTGGGTTTTGGTAAGAAAAGATCCTAATTTCTTTACCTCACAGATACAATACATTGTGCTTGGTATTCTTACTTTGGAGGCTAGTCACATCTTCGATTCTACACCACACTACAAGCTCAAAAACTTGGCAGAAATAAATTAATAGAAATGTCAGCCATGTCATGTTTGACCATGGATAGAGTTTTGTTAAGATGCATAGCGCTTATACTGTCGAGTATACGCCATTGATGGTCGTTTGGTGACGGCGGTCTACAGCTAATGTAAAACATGGCAGTGAGTGTAATTAATAATAAAAAATACAAATCAGAAAATTAATAGATTTAACTAATGACTTCACACAGAATGAAGTAATTTCGAAAGGGGGTACGGTGGTCTGTCTGTGTCATTTGCCAGTATCTGAAATTAAAATCCTCCTTTGTCAATAGCACCAATATCTTATTGAATAGGCTTCAAGGCCAGCATGAAATTATAAAACTTTATTAAAAGTTGGAGTGAAACAGTAGCAACAAAGCAAATACCACATTAGGTCAAAAGCTTCACTTACAATTTATGAATACTTCAACTTTACCCAAAAGATGGACTCTTGTATCCTACTTACCAAATGTTTGTTGTGGAAGTAGTCAAACTACCTCTACAAACAAATGATTTGTAAAAGTTGCGCAGTTTCTAAGAAAGAGAACTTCAAGAATTACTGATGAACCCATACAGAATATATTAATATGTTTTGATTTGAATGTAAAGAATAAAAATACAGTGGGGGCGACATAAAAAAGAAGCTGGCTTTAGGAATAAAAAGTGTTCCAATATTTTGGGATCTTAAAAAAACAAACCAAAAAATAAAAAATAAAAAAATAAAAAAAACAAGCTTTTAGCACCAGAAAACCAGCTCACTCCAATGCTTCCAGGCAAACACACTCACTCATGTAAAATGATATTGGGGAATATGCACATTATGACCTGCCAAGAGATTTGATATCACTTTTTTGTTTAGCAATGTGATATTATTAAGTTAATGATGCAGAGAAATGCTGTCAAGTATGAAAATTATCAGTCAAGTTTTATCAACAAGTTATTTTCAATGTACACATTAACACCAGTGATACAGCATTGTATGACCTCTAAAACAGTTTACAGACAACATCCACACACCCTCTTATACAGCCTCACTTTTCTATGGAAAGAGGATTCTAGCACAATGGGCCTTTGTTAACAGTTGCCTTGATTATTCATGATTATTTCCGCTAAGACATGATTTTTCTTCAGTTGCCTGTGATGGATTTCAATTGCAATGATTAAAAAATGATTAAAAAAAATCAACCCAAGAAAACATGACATGCCTCTCCCTCCCCCAAAAACCTGTGCTTTGAGTGATAAAGGGGTATTTTGATTCCTCATGTAAAAATGCCGGAATGCTTAAACACGCACACACACACACACGCACACACACGCACACACAGTACAACCATAAATGAAACGTTTGTTAAAAAATATGTAAATTAAAAAAAAAAGTACTGAAGTTCCACAGGTTTTAATAAGGCAATGTTTTGTCCTCATCTTGATATCCGATTTTTCTTTTTTAGAAACTCACCAGTCCATGATCAGAAATGTCATGCTTCACAATGGCGCAATATAAAGGCACTGACTTGCCTTCTTACCCAAATCAACTGTGAGCAGACCTATTCAATGAGAAATGCACTTTGCTTCACCATGAGAAACTACACAAGACAAATTGTACATAGTTAACCTGGCACTTCAGTACAAGTCAGGAGAAAATGTGTTACTGTATGCAGTGAACTCCTGCTTGAAAGTTAGCAAAGACCTTTTAAATTAACTTCCATGGGACTTCAAATGTCTTACTGTACACAATAATACAGTAGATACGGTATCAAGGCCTAGATGGAGACATTGATACCAATGCCAATCAGCAATAGTAGGCATAACGTTTAGACTCAATTTAGACAAATGGTGCAATTAGGAATTTTAATATTCACTATTAGTATACAATCATAAGAACTATATAATGCACTCACTGCTACATTAGAATATCAAGGAACTTTGCTTCCGTTCATCGGAGACTTTGCTCATCTATTATGCAGTTTGCATATTTATGAAGCTCGCTTTTTCACATTCCACCCCAACAAAAGATTCAAGTTGTGTAACATTTCTTTGCCACTACTGACTGGCAACAACATACTGTATGTAAGCTAACGGAGGTGGAGAGAGTTAAAACCACGGTGCACCAAGTAGGAAGGACATGTATGTCGATACTGCCTTTAAGGCAGGTGCAGACTTTGTCTGAGCGAGACGCACTTTATGGTGGCACAGTAACACTGACGTGGGTTTTTTTTTTTTTTAATGCTTTGAGGAGCAGCAAAGGTCGGGGGTCAGGGGTCATCATGCCACCCCCCTCAGAGGAGGACAGGACAACTAATGGACTCTGAGGTGGAAGGACTTAAAGTGCATTGGGGAAGGTTTCCAGCTCCTCTCGGAGGTTGCAGGGTTCTGCCCTGCCTTCAGGGACAGCTGGGAACAAACCGAGGGATGGAGGGATACAGGCTATGCTACCAACAAAGGAATGGTTATGATGGTAGATAATGAAACGTAAAAGAAGAACAACTCTCGTCGTTTCACCGCGGTGAAACTATGTAGCCAACAATGTCTGATCAAAATAAAAATTGTTCGATGGACGTTCGAGGGAGACGCAGGAGGCATGAAATAGGCTAACTTCCTCCGATTGAGCGATGTGGCCCCTTATCAAGAGGAGAGAACACTTTTGTTTTTGTAATTATCCAAGTGAAACAACCTCAGTGACTCTGGATTGCAGAATGAAGCAAGTTGAGGAATGGCACTGAGGCTGAATCCACATTCAATCATGTACTTTCCCCAAGACACGAGTTTGTCTGCATGTGGGGGTCGCAACTGTTCGTTCTTCTCTTCCACCCACTCCATCTTCCTCGTGGCAATTATCTTTTCAACAAGAGTCAAGGGATGGGTGTTCACATGTTGTAGGCCACGTAGATGGGGTCCAGTTGGTCTGCCAGGAAGGAATCTCGCAGATGCATTCTCTGCTTCTCTCCCCGAGAGTTGATGGGGATGACCCCAGGGTCCACGATCACCACCACCCCCACAATGAGGTGGTGTTCTTCCAGGACCACGTTGGTAACCAGGGGCACCAGGTCCAAGGCCTCCTGCTCCGAACCACTCAGCTCTGCCACCACCACTAACAGGTTGGTCCATGTAAACACTGCACTGTAAAGCAGAAGCGGATACACATTTACATTGTTGGTAAATATATATGACTACAGGATTTATTACTAAAACTGTAAAACGAGGGACTCGGTCGTTCTAAGAGTGGGTCCATGGGGGGGCCCCCCAGCAAAAGTATTTAATTAGCATCACAATCCTTTTAAGCGCTCATATGGATAGATCTACAAGCTCACAAAGTGTCAGTTCGTACCGCGCTGCAAGCTGGAACATCTGCTATAATATTTGAACAAACTTTTCAGATGGGGGTCCACGACCACATACATATAAATTTGGGGGTCCTTGACTTGGAAAAGTTTGAGAAGTACTGTTAATGTAGCCAACTCTGGTTGGCTGTCCCCATGCTAAATGAACTCTGGTTAGTTGTGCACGGTCCAAGCTAAATGAACAGGAAGCCTTACCTCTCCGCAATGCTGCGGTGGGCTCGGGACACGGAGGTCTCGATGTCTATGGGGTGGTAGCGCAGCCCCCTGAGCTCCAACGTCTCATCCAGAGAGCCCACCACAAACAGGGCATCATGGCGATCTGGGAGGGCGAGCATGTCGGAAAAGTGAAGGGTATAGAATAGTTGGTATTTATTTACTGTCACATACAAGACACTGTAAAATCCTCAGTGGTGATTTATCCATCTGTAACTCAGAGTGCACAAATGTAACCAAATGGGTCAAACCTTCCACTTTCCCAAAAACACTTTTTTTACGAATAGGGAAATGGCTGGTTTATGAATAAAATTTAACTTTTTGAAAATTCTTGCCTAAAATGACTTGTCCAAAGAGGCACCAGGTAAAAAGTGGTTGTTTTTAACTGTATCTCATGCTGTCACAGCCTAAAAATGTACAAGAAAGGAATTATAAATGTAACCACCTGAACTCTATACTATAGTTGTACATCAAATGATATATATAAGCTCTGTGAGCTTTTAGAACTGATATTGTCACCAATGTTCACCTATCATGTATTCCAATCTCAGAACCGGTGACACTAGAGGTTCATGTGGTTAAACAATTATAGTCATTTATCGCTCTCTCTCACCTCCGCTAGCGTCCAGGAGCTCGGTCCTCTTCACGAAGCCCAGGCAGCCTGTCCTAGCCCACAGGGTGTGGGGTTCCCCAAAGCTGAGTCTGGTGTTGAAGTGGTCTGCCTGGAGGCTCTCCTCTCCATAGATGGTGTAGTAGCCACTGGCACAGTGAGGGCTGTTCACCCAGATCTGAAGATATGAAGAGAGACAGGAAACTAAGCCACGCCTGCAAACCTAAATCAACTAGTCTCGTGTAGCCAGACAACTATTCCACAATCTCTCAATGCTATATAATATATATACCGTAGTCTGGAACTAACACCTCCCATAATCTGAGTAAGAAAGTCGGCATTTCCGTTGATAAAAATATATTTTAAAATATCTTTACATTTTTTTTAATATACATTTCTGGTGAGCAGCAAGCAATATAAGTTTGGTGGTTTTTGATTATATTAGGATAAATATGCACGATTGTAAAGATGAAACGGTAGTGGGGAAGAAGCTTTACTTCAGCTTTATCACATTATCAGAGCTTCTGTGTCCCAGACTGTGTGACCGGAAACAATGAAAATTGTATGACGCAACAGTCTGGCCACACAAGAGACTTTATATCTACTAGCTAGTAGTATATGCAATAGTGGAAACTCAAGAAATAAGTTTCCAATTGAGAACAAGACAAAATATAATGTTAAGCGAAGCTAAAAGAGTCTGTCAAGAATTACTTTTAGAGCAAAATTTGTATCAAGAGTCCGCAAGTTCACTTATATTATGTGAATCATCAGCAGACCAAATATAAATGTTTGACATGTCTACATAGTATCTGTCCACTCACCTCCCCAAGGTGGGAGTCCCCCAGAGGGCCTCTGGTCTCTGGGTTGACAATGATCACCTTCACTCCTGGGAGGATCTAAAGGGACAGCAAAGAGGGTCATGTTTCACTCATAGCAAATCAATACATCTTGATAGTGGATTCCTCTGATCCCCCCCCCCACACACACACACACCACCTTTCTCTGTAAATACACCATATGATTCTATACTGAGCTTTATATCCCATATGTTTCGCATTGTATTTGCCGTGTATTGTATTATACTAGAGTGGTGTCAGTTGGGCACTGGCCTATGTGGAACGATGCAAGTTGGAAACGAACGCCCCACCCAGTTATTACTGTGATCGGTTGTGGGCGGGTCAATCAATCGGGTAATTTGGGCCCTGTCCAGAGCCCGGGCAGAGGCTTTTGTGCTGGTTCTGGACAACAGTGTATCCCACCGACTCAATGCTGGGCATTGAAATCCCTGTGGTGGTGTGGATTCTGTGGAACGCGTGTGTCAAATTTGAAGTCGGTGGGGCGAACGATTCTCAAGTGACGTGGATTACAGACATACATACACACGTACAGAGACGTGGTGCATTTATAGATAGATACTGTATGTGTTATGGATTAATTGAGTACACAATGGAAACAACACCCAGGAGTTTTTCTGTTATCCTTTTAGCATAACCTTTGGCTGTACTGTGTACTCTTGTTAGTAAAGCAATCAATTAATCAATACAGTTAGCATTGCTTTTATAAACACTTTTAGGATGAGGTGTCCTTGTGGGAGAGAAACGCAAACTTGGGTGTTGCTGGTGCCATGCTCCCACTAAGCAGCAGGATCTGGGTTTGTGGTTGTTGGTGCCATGAACCCACTAAACAGCAGGATCTGGGTTTGTGGTTGTTGGTGCCATGAACCCACTAAACAGCAGGATCTGGGTTTGTGGTTGTTGGTGCCATGAACTCACTAAACAGCAGGATCTGGGTTTGTGGTTGTTGGTGCCATGAACTCACTAAACAGCAGGATCTGGGTTTGTGGTTGTTGGTGCCATGTTCCCACTAAGCAGCAGGATCTGGGTTTGTGGTTGTTGGTGCCATGTTCCCATAAGCAGCAGGATCTATGTTCAACACAGACAGGTCAATTCTGAAGAGCCTACTACTACTTACGGTGCCTGACTCCATGAGTGGAAGACTCTGCGGTGCTCCTCGTTCCACCAGCCTCACCCTGAAGAAGACGCATAACAACACAGTCACATTGATCTCACATGTACAAGTATGCTGTGTTAATAATCTTAGGCTACGTGGTCGGCCAGATCTGAATTATTCCACCCATGAATTCTGTTTGCATACTGCACTCAAAGAGCTGTGGTGTCCCGTTTCTGAGGCAGCTAGAATAGTGTAGCTCTTATCTCCCTTTGTGCTTCTGTCTTATGAACATTCTCATAATTTCACCATTAAGAAATTTCATTAAGTAGAACTGCAGTAAAGTGAGGTGCAGTTCAATAGCTTAAGTCTTAAGAAATGCCCTGGATTACTTCTCGGTGAATTTCAGCGTACCTGTCATGCCGTAGAGACTTCATGTCAACATAGACAGTAGAAGGGTCAGGTCCAGATGTACCCTGATGAAAAGAAGGAAAAATAGTCAAATCATGTTGGTACGTGACAAGCCTTAAACCCCTATATACTTAGTTGACCGGGGTACCCCAGGGTTACGTGGTCTGCTCCTATTTTCTCTGTACACCGAATAATTTAGCTCAAAATAGCTGACCTACAAGCTAGTGTCCCAGAGTAGGGACGTTTGTGTGTCAGACAAATTGATAAACTACAAACTTAGAAGAGTTAAAATGAAGCTAAACATTTTAACAAACTGAACTATTAAAACTTAAAATGAAGGTCCAATGAATTAAAACAGTTAACTGGAATCATCAAGACAGAAACAAAAAAAAGAAAAATACAACTGCACTATTAGCCTATAGTTTAACCTTATTATAACACATGTTGAAATTTGAAAATAATGTAATAATGAATCACATGGTGAGTGTGTGTGTGTGTGCGCACGCGCGAGCGCATGTGTAACCAACCTGCATGCAGATGGCGAGATTGACCCTGGAGCCAAAGGCAGTGCTGACAGCACGGGGCGACAGACCCAGATCTTTGAAGAGCTTGGAGAAGGACTGCGTGAGG
>OOFJ01131684.1:0-13254 GCA_900323375.1 Benthosema glaciale | reverse complement strand
CCCAATTAGCACTAATAGATTCCTGTGTGATGTCTTTCTGTCAAGAACAAATGGAGAAATTGTGTTGTGAGATGGACAAGACATGCACGTGTGCACGCACGCACACACATGCGTGCAATGCACACACGCACACCCAGACGTGTGCACGCACGCACGCACTGCCTGTCATGCACGCACGCACGCATGCACACACCCGAACAGACACACACGTGCACGCAATCGCACAGAGTGAGTGAACATGCACACGCACATTCAAATGTATCCCCGACACCCACACATGCACTCACACAAGCCGTCTCTCTCATGTAGCCTATACTGTATATATGCACGCACGCACGCACGCACGCACCTCCATCATTACCAGCGTTGCCATGGAAACAACCTAGTTGCGGCTGGCATGGGTCTTGTGTGCTGGCACTGGGAGGGGGGTTGGAGCAACACAAAGCTTTGGGGCTCTGCCCAGGGACACTGGCACTGGCGCGAAGTAGCTAAAGTGCATGTACTCAAGCAGTGGTGGAAAACAAGCACTCACATTCTTTACTTAAGTACAGTCAGGCATCAATACTGCAACACTGAAACACTGATCTAACTTACAAGTAAAAAGTCCGGAATTCAAAATGTACTTGAGTGAATGAGGAATTGCCGTCTGAATACTTACAGTACCAAAAGTTAAAGTATATGCATTGTGGAGAATGTTCCATTCCAAAATTATTTTTTATTTTTATTTCTTCCAATTCTAGTCATTGCTATTTGTTCAGTAACAGGGGGTCTCCGTGTCTCTCCAGTGGTTTACCTGAAAATCCATTTTCAGGTGACAAAATTTCAGCCAATCAGTAGAGAGAGAGAGGCGAGAGAGTAAATGTCAACGGTTTTGAGTAAATGTCAGCGTTGCAACATGCTTGCGGTTAAGGTTAGGTTAGGAGTTTGGGGTAGGGATAGTAATAGACTAACCTTAACCCAAACCCAAACCTAACCCTAAAAGCAAACATTGCAAAGCGATGTTTGACATGCTTGCGCTTTTAGGGTTAGGTTTGGGGTTTGGGTTAGGGTTAGTACTCAACCCGCTGGCAAATACATCCTCGCGATAGAGAGTACCCAGCTCCATTTTTCCAGTTCCAATTTTGTCAGCTCATTTCTTTGTGACTCACACTAATCCATCTGCACAAACATGTGTCCTGTTGGAGTTCTCTATCTTGATTCCTGACTGGATAAAATTGGTATCCGGACCTTGAAATGTATTTTCTGTTTAATGCAGCTGTAACATTAAGCAACAGGAGCTAAACAGGAGCTGTAACAGGAGCTGGACTCCTGTTATTGAGTACTATCAGTACTCAAGTACAATATAAAGCATATTATATAATATTAACCCATTCTGGGCAGGAACCCCTGTTGTGCTTTAACCATTATGTTATGCTTTAGCTATTGAGTGGCGCGCTACGAGCTTGTAGATCTGCTATTTTTGAAAAATCGTGAAAATTTGGCACAAATCTTTGAATATATTCTTCCAGAGTGAAAGTTTTTAAGTCAGATATTTGCTTCTGGGAGGTCCCTGGGACTACATATTTTGAGATGGGAGTCGGCGGCCAAATACATATATTTCTGGGGCTCTTTTTACATGAAATAGTTTGAGCACCACTGACAGAAACTGTCATGATTTAGAAGACATTTTGTAGAATCGTCTTCAGGTCGAAATGGGTAAAACATAAAATCACTGTATGTGGTAGTGTTATGTACAGAAAGTAATACAATAAAAAGTAGTTCTTCCACCGTGCCAGTGCAAACAGGCCGTCGTTAGCCCGAGGGGTCTGACAAACACTAATTATAAAACGCTGGCTATCGGCCCACGGGATTAAATAAATAAATAAACACCGTCGTCACACCGAGGAGGATGCTGGGAGATTATTGGGCCGCCATGGGGGAGCTTAGAGATCGTGATCATGGCTTGTTATATCACTGTTTCCCAAACAATGGTTTAGGACCCTTTTTGTTTCTTTTCTCGGGTCATCTTGGCATGCTTAACCATGTTCTTGACCAGTACTGTTGTTGATGATGCGTAATGCGCTGACCTGATTACTAAGGGAATTCCTCTTAATTAGGGCTTAAGTGGTAAATTATCTTTGTATTGTTGACAGATAATACAAATAATAATATTCATATACGTTTGGGAGAGGCCAAATCTATATTCTTTGGTGTCGAGCTGAAAAAGTTTTGAGAACTTAATAAACGTTTAAGTTTTGTTGGGGCGATCTGCAAGCTCACAAATGCTGCGACACGTTGTGAGCTTGTAGATCGTCTTATTTTTGAAAGATTTGGGGAGTCTTATGGGAGTCCTTGGCACAATATATTTTCAAATGGGGGCTCTGTGGCCAAATCATTTGGGGGCCTTTGATGTGAAAGGAAAGTTTGTGATCCACGGCCATATGATGGCTGTGTGGTTGTGAAATCATGAATTATAGCGAATGTGATTCCATAATAAAGTTGCACGCCCAATGCTATAAAAACACAGTTGATCGTTTTTGAATTTGAATCTTGAAAAGTATAGGCCTATGAGTTTTGGACATAATGACTCGAGGCTTCCAACCGACAGAGGCGATATATTATATTATGATTAAAATGTTATTGCTTTGCCAATTACGTGGGGCCCCAAAATAGCAGACTACCTCTGTTTTGGCAAAACAATCTTAACAGCTGCTGGTAATAATCAGGATGGCAGATCGGATATGTTTTTTTTTTTGGGCGGGAGGAATATTATTCTGTCAAGCTTTTTGGACACATGCCGGTAGTAGAAACCAGTTTGACAGATCGGGCTGTGTGCGTGTGTGCGTACGTGCGTGCATGCGTGTGTGTGCATGTGTGCGCGTGTGTGCACGTGTGTGCGCGTGCATGTGTTCATGTATGTTTTTTATGTTTTTGGTGTGTTTGTGTTGCACTTGCACATCTTTAGCCTATTAATACAAGTATGTAGGTGCATGCTTATGGGTTTGCACAGCATGCATGTGTGTTTGTCCTTCATCAGTGTTTGTGCGGTGCCGTTTCTCTCATCATGCACGCATGGATGGATGAATAAAGGCGCGCATGCCATGCACACTGTATAGTGCACACTCATATGCAGGACCTGCAAGCAAACACTGCACGCACGCACGCATGCATGCACGCACATACAAAATGCAAACAAACAAACAAAAAAAGGCCCATATAAAGTTAAAATATGCAGAGGTTTTTGCCCAACAGCAATGATAAGTACAGTACAGCACCACCCAGTTCATCTGATTGTTTTGAGCCGGAACATCTTTATTATGTCCTTTCAACAGCGTTTACTGCCTCTGGATGTAAAGTGGGTCAGCCACAACAACGAGGCCAGTGAAATGAGGCCGCATGATGCGACCAAACCGTTTTGTGTCCTGGACCGATGCGCCAACCAGCGCGGCAGAGGAAAGACAAGGTATAAGTATAGTAAGTAACAGCAATCCCACCCGGGCCGTCCCTCAGGGTCCGGTGGTGATGCCAGCCAAGCTCTTGGAAATCCCCCAGACCGGAGTGCCCCAACCTGGGGGTGACAGGGCAGTCGCCTCCTCCTCCCTGTGGAATGCACTCCCACATCAAAAGAGGGCACCCCCCCTCCTGCACTCTCCCATCCTTCTAAACTAAAGCCTGATTTATACTCAGTTGCACACTGGTGTTGCCTGCGGTAGCCTACAAGCTCACAGTGCACCGCGTTCGTGGCATGTTGTGAGCTTGCAGATCTGCTATTTACTGGGCACAACACACTGGCTCGAAATTGTGCCTTGAAATTTAAGTACAGCACTTGAGCAAATGTACGTAGTTACTTTCCTCCACAGTTATCACAGGTTATCTGACGATGCCTCACAGAGGCGCAAGACTATTTTTAAAACGTTGATTACTTTTGATGCAGTGAGTAATGGCCCTTTTCTTTTCTTTTCTTTTCTTTTCTTTTCTTTTCTTTTCTTTTCTTTTCTTTTCTTTTCTTTTCTTTTCTTTTCTTTTCTTTTCTTTTCTTTTCTTTTCTTTTCTTTTCTTTTCTTTTCTTTTCTTTTCTTTGTATTAAAAAGGTCTTCACTGTCATCTGGGGACTCGCCCCCTAGAACCATTTGGCGACCCACAGGTTTGAGAACAAGTGCTGCAGCCTATAGTATACCTTCCAAAGTGTAATTCCTATGCGAAAATAGCCAAACTACAGATTCTACAAGCTCACAATGCGTCAGGGTCAGGGATGCGACACATTGTGAGCTTGTAGATCGGCTATTTTCAGCAACACATTTTTTTTTAAATACTGTAGCCTTCATATCACGCTGATGAACGATACGCATTCACACATGGGACCTGTCCCCGACTTCACCCGCTGCACACAGAGGGAGTCCCGCTGGAGTCTTGCTAGAGGGCACATTGTTTGACGGAGGGGGAGCATTACTCATGTTCTCCGTCCCAGTTTACCCTGCTGCTCGGGCAGGTGCAAAAACCACCAGTTTCCCAGCGGGAGTGAGTGCCTTGCTCAATGGCAAATTAACATAGTAGTTGCTGAAGGGGGAGATGCGTTATATTAATTATGCCTTAGATTTATATAGCACTTTTCTAAGTACAGGCCATTGCAGAATGGGTAGACATGCCGTGTGGGAACAAACCCTCGGTTTGCTCCCGAAGTGTCACTGCAGCAAGACACTTAACTTGATACTTTTGCAGGCAGTGGCTCAGGAGGTAGAGCGGCCGATTTGAGATTCGGAAAGTTCCTGATTCGATCCCGTGCTCCCTCTGTGTCGTGTTACTGTCGAAGTGTCCTTGAGCAAGACACTGAACAGGTTGGTGCCTTCTGCCTTGAGTTGCATGCTTTCCACTCACATCGGTGCATGGATGTAATATAATGACTTGACCATTGTCAGTCGATTTGGATAAAGGTGCTGTATAAATGCACCATTTGCCATTTTACTCAAAGCTGCACTGTAACTGTTCTCTTCTACCACTGATTTGAATCTGGTTGCCTGCACCAGAGTGCTCACATGTTGTACCATTGATCCAATAGAGCCTGCTTTCTTAGGTCCCAGGGATATTTTAATCCTGACCATCAGGTCAAAATTTGTGCCAGATCCCGTGTCTAGATGAGACATGACATTTGACACGACCTAAATGTCTCAAAGAGCAGGGAGACCAAATACAACCTCCCCAATTGTAAGTTATATTGTACTAACCTACTCCACCATACAGATTTCCTTACTGCCAAAAGGTTTGTGTAGGTTGGTCCACCACCGGCTACAGTGTCTTTTTTGGCAGTAGATTTGCACTGGGGGAAACAGAGAGGTGTTTGAACAGGTAATAAAATGTGCAACCACAGTGGCTTATTTTACAGTAATCCATTGCATAGGCTGGAAATGACAAGCACAGACCTAGGACTGATGCATTCCACTTTTACAATGTGGTACCACCTACACTCCGAACGGGATATTTGTTATGTGGCATCTCCAGTATACTTCTTAAACTCCTTTTTGTGAAGAACCTCCAAATTGATACAGCATTTACATGTATTTTATCCACCCCATCTGAAGATGTTTTGGATATTTTTCAAAATAGCAGATGCACAGCACAGCACGGCACAAAGTGTCATGCTGCTGCTACTTTGTGTCTCAATGATTATATCAGGGGTGTCCCAAGTGTGGCAGGTGGGCCAAATGCGGCCCTGCGGACAAATTTTATACGGCCCACAGCTTCATATACTTGCATAAAGTGAGTGCCAACAATTTAACATTAAACAACAATTTAATGTTGTTTAATACAATCAGATATAGGACTTGTCTGTTTGGATGTACGGGCTGTCAAGGGCAGGCCAGTAATTATATATTTTTTGCCACTCAGTAGGCGTTGTCACTCAAACGGATGTAAATCAATAGGAAGCATCGCAGTCTCTCTGAGCATTTTATCGGGTGCACGGCCGGGGAAGTAAGAGAATACCAGCACTCACATTACTGTCCTTTAAGGCACTTTATTGTTTCATCATAGGTATGGTATGCTGCAAAGCAGACAGCACAACCACGTATGTGTTGTTGTTGTTGTTGTTGTTGGGTTTTTTGAATCTTGCTCGTCTATATTACAATTGATAATGTGGGTAATTTCCCTGCTCGCCATGGTTACATTTGGTAATGGGCATCTCCCAGGGAAACAATAGTCAGTCTTCCTTGTTCCTTGTACTTCTTCTTCTTCGGGAAAAGTAAGAGAATACCAGCACTCACGTTACTGTTACTTTATTGTTTCATCATAGGTATGGTATGCTGCAAAGCATACCATACCATACCATACCATACCATACCATACCATACCATACCATACCATACCATACCATACCATACCATACCAAAGTAGACAGCGTATGTGTTTTATTTATTTATCTTGCTCGTCTGTATATTACAATTGGTAATGTGGGTAATTTCCCTGCTCGTCATGGTTACATTTGGTAATGCCTAATGGGCATCTCCCAGAGTAACATTAGTCAGTCTTCCTTGTATTTCTTCTTCCTTAAATAAAAAAGCTTGTCTGGTTACATAGTTAAATAGAATCGTTTAAATGTGATGCATAGGTTAGGTATATGTGATTTTGTTATAGTCCGAAGTTATATGTCAGGATCAGATGTATAGTTGGCCCTTGGGTGTTTAGATATTTTCTAATATGGCCCCCTTTGGACACCGCTGCTCCTAAACCAATCAATGGCCCGCCTAAACCAATGGCAGGGTGACTGTGGCTGTGACTGTGGCAATGATCCGTGGGTCAGCGGTTCAATCCCGGCTCCTCCTGTCTACATGTAGACAGGAGGTCCTTGGGTCCTTGGGTGAATGCAATGCACTATATAAGCACCTTGGGTTGGATAGCGGCACTATATAAATGCACCATTTATAGGTGTCCCCCCCCCAAAAAAACCTAACCGAACCAATTAATAGCCTACTCTAATAAATAATTATTTTGATTATTTGGCAATTAGTGAGGGTAATGCAGCAAATTGTCACAATATACCTACACTACATTTATCACATTTATAAAAGATTGTCTTTTTAATAGTAGCTTTCTTTTTTTTGTTGCTATTTTAGCATTTTGCTATTTTATCTAATACATAAATAAAATAGGCCTTTAATAAAATAATGAATGAATGGACGACTAGTACACACACACGCACGCACGCACACACACACACACACACGCACACGCACACGCGCACGCGCACACGCACACGCATCAGAAAACTGGGGATTTGACGCCCCGCCCACCCAAGGGAAAGGCGAGGTGGCGACCCGCATATAATACTAGCGCGTGGTGCACTGACAGTAGAATATCCATATAGAGTTTATGGGAATATATCAGCTGAGACCCAGAGAGAGAGAGAGAGAGAGTAATGTGTGTATGTCTCTCCGTTCTCTCTCGTCTCATTCACTTCTCCTCCCAGAGCTCTGTGATACTAGTCAGACGGCAGCAGCCGCGCTGCATGGGTGTGTGTTGTGTTATTATTACTGCATGCATGTGTGTGTGGAGGAGGGAGGATGTCATTTAACGGCGGCGGTTCGTTCATGATGCATTCGTCAGTCAATAGTAAAACACCTCCAGTTGTATTTAACTGTGTGGAATCATGTAAAGATTTATAAATGCACTAAACAGCACCCGGAGCTGCTGGCTGGCTGCTGCAAAGCAAAGGCAAGGAAGGCAGGGGAGAAGAAACCTAATTCAGGTAAGAACGATATACTATTTAGTATTTGCAAACAAAAAAACGCATATCAGAACAAGTCTCTTTAACTGAGGTAGAATACCTTTTTTTTCTTCTTTTTTTTTAACCAATTTTATGACAATATTGTTTCAGCCAGCACTGCAGCGCGTGGCGCTATAGAAACATTATTATTATTTTGGAACAAAATGTCTTTTCTTTTCCATTCAAGATTCCATATACCAATACTGTCCGCATATGTTTCTCACGTGCCTGTAGCCTACAGTTCTGATTAATATGCACAGCTGGGGTGATTAACATATTGCTGCTAATTGCTTAATTGGACGCTGCTGTTGTTGTGAAGAGTAGTGGTTGGTTCCCAAACTTTTTCGTGTCAAGGACCCCCAAATTGACACTAATTAGCCCGCGGACCTCTATTTGAAAATACTAGAAGTTCGGGGGCGCTGCGCGCCCCCTCTCCTCTAGCGCCACGCACGCCACGTACACCTTGCATCGCAAAGGGGAAGAAGGCAATAGCGGGAGTGTGTGTTTAGTGTATTTTCTGCTGTGTAAAGCAAACCTGGCAAAGTGCGATGTTTTCATAGTCCCATTAGTTTGAAAGTGCTAACCTGGCAGTTGTAGTGAGCAAGGAAGGTGTTTGTGTGAGTGTGGTTGGTGTACATGATCCCAAAATAAATGCATTAGAAACGGATACTTATTCTGTGAAGGCATTGAAAGGAAGTTTCATTTAGAAGATCATAGAAAGAAGATAGCATTTGTTGTGTAACGACATGGTTTATTGTAATCTGACTGTAGCAATGTAGTTACTGTCTTTGACACAAATGTATAAAACCTTGTAAAACAATAATGGAAAACCCCTGAATAAAAACATTGGAAAAATACATTGGAATATACTGTCCAATACACACCACAAAATCCCTTTACAGCAGGAGCTTTCTATTGCTCCAAAAGTACAATGTACAATATGTAGCATGATGAATGTACTGTATGTAGAAGCATGTGTAGTTGCTGCATGGAGTGAGTTAATGTCTGTTTGAATGATATTTGGGTAATTAAAAGAGTTCGCTATAAACAATATTGTCAGTAATTCCGTCATCGTTACCCGCAATGTAAACTTTGACATTGCTGGCTCGCTTGCCCCTGGAGAAAGCTGTGTAGAGTTGGCCATGAGCGAACACAGGTTGAGGCAAGTAGATGCCAACTCGTTCATTCTCTTGGCCCTGACCCTTATTGATGGTAACTGCAAAAGCTAAGCGGATTGGGAATTGGCGTCGAATTAAGGTAAAGGAAAACTGATCACTTTTGTCATAGTGAGGTATTCTTGGGAGGAAGATATGTTCACCCTTGCTTGTGCCTACTGCAACCTGACACTCAATGACTTTGTCCATCATTTGCAAGACCACCATTCTGGTGCCATTCTTGAGAGTGCGGTCAGGACCTGCTTGCAGGTTTCTAAGCAGCATGACTGGTGCTCCTCGTTTCAATTTGAGGTGATGATCAGGGATTCCAGAGGGTGTCAGTGAATTGAGGAATTCCACAGGCCAGTTGTGGTCGTCTTTGTGTTTGTTGTCCTGAATTGAGTCAGCTGAAAAGTAGACTTTCTCTTCTGTAGGGAAGTCAGCCAAGCATATGTTGTTGATTTCTCGGATGTCTGTGTTGAGAGGAGTATATACAGTGCCTTTGAGAAGGTTGTCTTTGTCGCCACATCCATTTTGCAGGTCAGGAAAGGTGTATGCAATCAGAGTATTCAGATCGTGAACCAAGTGTTGTGGTGGAATGTGGACCTTCACTTCTGAGTCGTGTGGTGAAATGTGGACCTGAACTTCTGTGTTGTGTATGGGTTTCCCTTCCCCTAAAGCAAGGAGGTAGTTGGAGAAGTGCTTCTCGGCTGTGTCTGTCCTCATGTTGGTTTGTAGCTTGTGTAGCTTCATGTCAGGATAGAGTGGTGACATCTGGATGCAAGCGGCAACTATCTGGGCCCTGCTTGCTTTTTTGATGACAGGTAGTGTTTGCCTAGGGTCTCCACCCAGTAGGACAGTTTTGCCACCCCAAGGCTGCTGTGAGTGCATGAGGTCCCTCAGTGTTCTTTCCACGCACTCGACATTGAAGCGGTTAACACTGAAGATCTCGTCCCAGATGATTAAGTTGCTCTCTTTGATGAGCCTAGCCAGGCTGGACTGAGCGTTGATGGCACAGACAGAGTCTTCAAAAATGGGGATTGGGATCTTAAATCTGGAATGTGCTGTCCTCCCACCCTCCAGGTTCTGTGCAGCCAAACCTGTGCTGCCGACACACAGCACAATGCCGTGCTCTGCACGGATCTTGGCTGCAATCACCTTAAAGGTAAAGGTTTTGCCGTAGCCTGCAGGGGCGTTGAGAATGAACTGCCGCGTGATGGCTTCTTCTTTTGGTGTGTGCACTGCCAGATAGACGGCCTCAAAGAGTGCCATCTGTTCGTCATTGAGCTGAGGAGCCAGCAACTGTACAATTTCTTCTTGCTGTGCTTTGTTGAATTTTTCGGATCTGAAGAGTTGTGTCAGCTTTTCCTGCTCAGTTAGTGGTGTTGGCTGTGGCATGTCATTGTGTTTGGATAGACTTCCCCCCATTTGTGCAAGCTCCTCATCAATTGCGAGAAGTACCTGATTGTGTATGAATGCTGTGTCTATTGCATCTGTAGGGCGGTTTTGTGCAGTGGCCTCCTCATAGAAGAAGTCGTCACTGAGTTGGTCAAAGAAGGTTTCAAACAGTGTTTTGGGCTCCGATGGTTGACAGTAGTGGAGGATGATGGCAAAGGTTTCGCGGACTTTCCTTGAGGATGCGTAGCTTGAGACCTCATCCATGGCGGCAATCCATTCTGCATCTTCCTGAAGCAAGCCCATGGCTCGAGCTGTGTCTTTGAATGTGTCATAGTGCTTGTCCTTATATACCATAAGGTCGTCATAGCTCTGTGGTCCTTGGATATGTGCTAGGAGCAGTTTCAAGTAGAATCTCTCTTGCTGGTTTACTGAGACATTGGACATCCTGCCTATTGTAGAGGGAGATTCTCTGCCCTTGGGTGAACGTTCCCTTTTTGTCCACGTGTGGTCCTTCCATGTGTAGTGTTCTGGAATCTGCATGTAAAGGTATTGCCTTGCATCGGGGTCCTGGCTGTTGAGTTGGAAGAAGGCAAGCAATGTTGTGGGTTTGGCTGCTGCTAGTGCCTCCTGTGCATGGCCTTCTCTGAAGATGATGCTCTGTTGGCCGTCTGTGTGGATAGCGAGATTGGTGACAGCAGGGATTCTGTCCTGGACCTTGTACTCCATTGTCCTCCAGTGTGCTTCATGAGCATCAATGGTTCTGGCATTGATGAATGTTTGGATCTCATCCTTTTTGTCAATTTGTAGGGTGCCAACATCAACGCCCTTGTGGATGTATTTGTACAGGTACTTGATGGTATGGAAGGAGCCGACAAATTCAACATTGATGTGGGATTTGTATTTGAGAAGGATCCAGGCGTTGTAAGGGACGACCCACCTGCTGTCAAACAGAAAGTGATGCTTCTCAAATGTGTGACCGTCAATAGGTCGTCTGTACTCTGGGTAGCCGTGACCAGCATGAGGCAGTCGGGTGTTGGCACAGAAGTTTCGGGGAAATTTCTTGGAGCATGTACCATTAACCATGCAGGGGCTGGTAGGGTTGGCTGGGCCGCAGGGTCCATGTAGCATGTGGGCACACACCAGCTTATGCAGCTCTGGCTCCTTTTGTTTGTCAGGTATGTCTGCACGAATTATTTTGTCAATGTCATCTACAGTCAAAAGCTCCTGTAGGAGCAGCAGTATGTGGGCATGTTTTAGTCCTCTCATCTGTCCCTCCACAGTGTATATTCTTGCCTTCATTTTCCCAAAGACTCCTGCGTCCATGTCTTTGAGGAGTGCATCCAGACTGTGTTTGAATATTTTGTTGACAATGTCTGGTCTGTCAGTGGGTTGCTGTCCTTCAAAGATGTTAGTCCGGACACCTTCGCTCTGTGGGTTTGCTGTAATGGTGATGAAGAGGTCAAACTTTCTGTATCTGGCTGCTATGGCAAGGGCATCTAAATAGTGCTTGTAGAGGTATCTGGGGCTACCAGTGTGTGAAGCTGGAAGAATGATCTGTTGGCCAATCCTGGTGGCCTCAGACTGTCCTGGCTGCCCTGGCTGTGTTTGCTGAGTAGCCAGGGTATCCATCAGGCCTGAATAATGGTAGGCCCTGTACTTGTCCTGTAGTGCGCTAGTCTGGTAGTAGTGCATCCGGCGACCTTCTATTTTGGAGTATTGATCACAGAAGTATTCTTGAGCAAGTTTCCCTGACTTCAGAAGGGTGTTGAAAGAGTTGGTTCTCTGTTGTAGATGGAATCTTGTGAACTCCTGAAGAGTGACTTTGGCTCTTGTTGACCTTGCATTAACCTTAGCGATGGGGTTGTCAATGCTGAAGCCAGCATCTCCATGTGGCAAAATCAAGGGATAGGCAGCTGGGTCATACATAGGGTGGAGTTCATGGATGCGTGTAGTCATAGAGTGATTTGGTGTGTGAGCTGTTGTTCTGTACAGAACAATGTCTCTGGGCTTGGTCTGTTGTCCTGGTGCAAAAATGACAACATCAGGGACATTAGGGTTATGGTGTCTTTTCTTTGCCCCCTGTGAGCTCTTAGACTTGAACACCATTTTGAGGTCGTCATTTGGGTTTGCAGTGAATATGTCAGCTCCGGTTTTGAAGAATGAGATTAAAGGGTTCACTGCCTTCAATTCATTTTGGATGAGGGTCAAAGTGGGTACCTGAATAAGGCCTTCTCCCTTAGCGTGATGAAGGCGGTTTTTTATTTCATTGTCCTGATCAAATACATAGATTTGTGAGAATTTGGGTGTCTTAGTGGGGTCGGGAAAGACAGCGTAGGAAGTGAGATGGTACATTTGGCCACTCATCTTGAATGGTCGTGGTCCTCGTCCTTCGAACTGCACCATCTTACCATTTTCCACATTCCTTGAAGCCATAGAGACCAAGCCATTGTACTGTCTGATGTTGTCCATGAATTGCTTTGACTGTGGAATGGTGTGGTCAAACAGTCGCTGAAGTGCAGGAGACGGGTCCTTGAATGGCTGGAGCTGGATCGTTCCATGTCTACAACAGGATGTGAAGGTTTTGGTTTTTTGTGACATTTCCCAGGGGAACATGATGGCATTACATGAAGGACAGATGGAATCCATTGCAGGTGTGTGAAAGGGAGCCATTTCTGTGAGTTGTTGTGGCTGTGTCCATGCTCTGCGGAAGTTGTTGGGTGTTTTTGTCTGTCGTTCTGCAAGGTGAGATAGGACAGCATGCATGAGTTAGCAAGGAGGTGTTGATGCCAGTTGAGATATGTGTGCGTAAAGTAGTGAATGTGATGTGGTATGTAGGTGAAGGGGGTAATAGGAAGGACAGTAGTACTTACTTGTGGTGGGGGGTGGCGTGATGGGGAGCGTGGTTAAGGTGCAAGTCCGTTTTAGGCTTAGGCGGGTGCTACGGCGGCAGCCATCTGTGAATTGAAG
>OOFJ01131678.1:0-10958 GCA_900323375.1 Benthosema glaciale | reverse complement strand
GTCAGTCTGCTGCGCCTTTGGAGATCTCCAACACTGAGACATATTTGGATAATCATATGACGGTGAGTTTTCGTCCGTTTTTTACACTTCAATTGTGCTGTGTGATCACCAAATATAGATCTTTAATTTGCAATTACTTACAGGCGTGTAGGTTCTCTCTATGAAACTTTATGATACGAAACGTATTCGCCGGTCAATCGCAATAAACCGATTCCCCGAACCATACGTTTGGCTTGATCGTAGAGTCGTAGAGATGACCTGCAGCACTTTGAATTGTAAGAAATGGACGAAAACTGACCGTCATATGATTAAAACAAAAGACGTGTTCTTGGGGCAGGGGAGGAAAAAAACGCACTGAGCGCAACAGCGGGTAATGGGTAAGGCTGAAACAATATAACGCTGGGCATAACGGGCAACGATAAGGGGTCTCTTAAAGGCAATGGGATGTGGCACAGGGATTGGTTGAATTGCTGAAACGCCCAAACCACACCTATGCATAATGTAACGGGTCTCGGAGGTGTTTAAGGGATTTAGAATGGTCACCAAAATAACCATTTTAACGTGGACACGCCCGCTCCCTTAGGCTAGATGCCTTAATAGCGGTAAAAGCGAGTTGCGACTAAAATCGAGCCCAATGACTAAAACTAAAATCAAAATTTGCTGCCAAAAACACTGTGATGTACCCCCTGACCTCTCAGTGACTCCAGGCAGGACGAGGAACATCCAGAAGTGTATGCCGAACACCAGGACCACCTGGAACACACACTTCCCCAGCAGGGACTTCTTCAGGTACAGAGCACGGTCGATGATCATGGTGGCAAACTGCATCAGCAGCATCACCAGGAAGGCCTCGGGCACCTGGTCGTCACCCAGGGACTCTGAGATGTCCACATCTCCAACGTATTTCTATATGCAGAATATAAAGATAAAAAGCAGTGATAATAGGAGACAGAGAGAGCGAGAGAAAAAGATAATTCAGAATCAGAATCAACTTTATGGTAACATCAGTGTTTTACAAGTAAAAAGTGGGTGAAATTCGTTTTTGTTCATAGTTCCCATCGTGTCATTTTTTCCAAGAAATACAAGAAAGGGGAGAAGAGATTGTAAGGAGATCAAGGCAGGAAAGAAGAAAGTTTGAGCACAAGTAAAGGGCTTCAGATCATTTTACATGATTGTTTCACAAACAGTGCAGCTCACAAATGTCTGCATCGGTATCTGGAATGCTCGCCTTAAAACACGTTCGCCCTCATTTATTTTCTCTCACACTGACCGTGTATTCTTGTATTACTGAGAATAAGAATAATAACATAATAATAACCTTTTACTGAGGTTAAGGTTAGGAATACAGTTGTTGGTATTCTCTGCATCTGTGTTTGTGCCTGGATCTCTTTCTTCTATGTATGTTATGCATGCACACATACAAAAACATAAATCTAAAATGTGATGTGTATGTATGTGTCTGTCTGTGTACACAGTATGTTCTTGGGTAGCTTTAACACAAACAATATTGATTCTTACCCCAAAAGCGGAGTATCCATATATGGTGACAATGAAGTTGACAACATCAATGAGAAACATGAGGGCATAGACATCACACACAGGACTGAACTCAGGGTGGATGATGTCATAGAAGAACTGCCTGATGGGTAGGTAAATGTTCAGGGCACTGTGGGGGTGAGGAGGGGGGGATGGCATCACTCATGTGTACAGTACATATGTTTCTAGGGTAAATCCTGGTCTCTACTCCACTTCCGTGCCTCCAATAATCCAAACCACATATCTTTAGAATGCATTGTTGTTTATCATATCTAATGAACTTAATTCCCCCACTTTGCATTTAATAATTTCTCAGGAATCAGGAACTACATGTTTCAGTAAAAATGAAGAGGGGCAAGTGCTGGGATCTGCCATGTTGTCCTCTCAAAGTGGTGTCCAGGAACATTCAGTAAGTCCTTTAGGGCATTCCATGGGGTCCCCAGAAAAAAATTGGATCACTTTCATCCTGCATCTGGCTCTTGTTTTATAATGCAATTTTGGTTCATGGGCGGGCTGTCTTAAACACTTATGCCCTATTGTATTTTTGGCTGTTTCAAAAAGATGATCTTCAAGCTCACAATGCATCACAATGTGATGCATAGAGAGATTTTAGATCAGCTTTTTTTGAAGAATGTTTACAAATTGTGTCAAATCCTTTATAGGGGTCTCTGGCACACAATCCTTTCAAATGAGGGTCCACACTTCACAGCCAGATAAATCTATCAATTTGGGAACCTTGATTGACATGAAAATATGTATCTTCTTTACTGCTTACATAGTGACAGTTTATTGAGTCTTAACCAACATACACTTCTATGATGGTAGCTTTGGCCTGTAGCATCCTCTCTCGGATCTGCTTTCGGATCATCTGTTTCCGTGTCAGAGGAATCTTGTTCCGGTGTCTTTTCTTCTTGGGTTTCACCTCTCCTAGAGAAAACACACCACACATGGAAGAACATCATGTTGGCTGATTGTCAGATGACAACGGGTTGTGGAGATACAATTAAATATTTCTGGTTATAGGCTTGCTCAATATTAACCTTTCCTGTATGAGTCCATTCTATCTGAGAACATGTTCGCCTTCAGGGTCATTTTAATGGGTATATGACATGACCACTAAATTAACTAAACAGGAATGGCAAACAAAAAACTAAAATTACAAGTGTGACTGGACAGTTTGTCGGACACAAATATAAGTGAATGAAGAATGAAGGCTCAGAATTGGAACTGTAAAATATTACCTGCCTCTCTTACCCAATTGAAAATATATGTGAGTACCACATATTCACCATTAGATTCTCTAGAGCTGTCATTTTTTCGCCGACAGAACAGCGAGGCGGTGGAGGTCTGCAGGGGGAGGAACAGCAGTCGACGGCTGGGTGGTCTCGCCTCCTCACTTCCCTGTTTGTCTCCAGATCTCGTCTTCTGCTTGTCTGCTTTCTTCTTCATCTTCTTGAAGAAGTCGGGCATCTCGACCTCTTTGCCGTCCCACAGGCCATGGCACTGTACAGTAATTCATGTTTTATAGTATTATTATAGTAGTGGTTAAGAACCCGGTCTTCTGGGTTCACATGTACAATGAATGTACCTCTAATTTTGAGGTTCTTTTATATTTTCTACCTTTAAAATGTAAACTTTACAATAGTGCCTTTTAGTGATGCACCGATGTATCGGCCACATAATCGGTATCGGCCGATGTTGCTGTTATCGGTCAATATCGGTATTGGCAAATAAAACTGACATTAACCGATGGCAGTAGCCGATGTTTATCTGTTGTTGATAAGCATATATTTTGCATTGGCTATGTTGGTGTGTTGGTTATCTGTAGTCTACCAAGCTGTAGATTCTGAACAGTTATTTCTTGCATTGAATATGTAATTGTTTCTCTGGCCCAAAAAGGAGAAATAAAAACAACAAAAACGAAATAAACATATATCGGTATCGGCTATCGGCTAAATTGTTATTTTAAACATCGGTATCGGCCAAGAATTTACATATCGGTGCATTAGATGTAATGGAACCATGGAATGTAATTATGGTACCTTTAGAATGGAAACATGGTACATTTCGAGTGAAACCTCAGAATGGAACTGTGGTGGCCTTAGAATGGAACCACGATACCTTTAAATTGTTTAAAATGTAACTGCAGTACATTTATATTGGAATCATGGTACGTTTCGAGTGGAACTACGCGATTCACCTTCAGGATGGAACGGTGGAAAAAGAGTGCCAGCAGCTGAATGAGGTCAAACAGAACGTATCCGTCTTTCTTCTCCACCCCGATGATGTTGGGCAGGGCGTACGGCCGCTCGGCATTGATGCCACGGTACTTGGACGTGGTCCAAGGGAAGAAACCAAACTGGAAGAAGTACTTCACCACAACCGTAATCTGGAAACAAGACGATGGGTCACATTATTTGTGTCATCTCATTCCTCTTTACCAAATCATCACCACTTCACTGGGCATTGTTTTATGGCGTGGTCCCAAACGGGTCAGCGGTCTACACAACAGCATTTTTGTACAGTATGCACTCCATTTGTATGAACAGTACTAAGTGGAGTAACCCTTTGACAGAGGACTTCTAGTGCAGTATGCGTTATTATGTGAGCACTTGGAGAGGCTAGTCGGGACCCTGTGGAACTCCGTATTTGGGTGACATCATCAACATGAGGTATCAGGTATCTATCTCCATATTTGCCTACAGTATATTTGGGTGAGGTCAGTCCATGTCCGACATCAAAATTCGATTTCGGTACACCTGCTAATATGGAGTTCCAAACGGTCCATACTGGCCTTCAGTTGCTTACTGCATAAGGAATTCATGGTGTTTATTAGACCCTCTCTATTAACTGGGGGCATACTGGTCTGGAGGCTCTTGTATGTTAATTTTGGTGTGCAATGTGCATGCATTCCTCCACTATATACTGTACAATACATGATATTTGGTCCCATAACTGCGTACCTCTGTGTATATAATAGCAGTCATCCAGAAGCGTTTAGTAGGCCTGGGGACGGACAACATGGCCCAGAGGAAGATGAGGATAGGCAGGGCCAGGGTGAGCATGGAGGCGGACACGATGTGGTTGAGGATGATCACGAAGTAGCACAGCATCTCAGACTTGGACACCATGGTATTGTAGAGGGCGAAGGACAGCCGCAGGTGCCTCGGGAGCCTATTGTAAAACTTGTCGGACTCGGAAATCTCCTCGTTGTCGAACATGCTGAGATGAGATGATAAAAACAAGCATTGATTATATAGTAATAATGTGTCAGGTGAAAGAGGCGCAAATGATGCGTCGTCTAGATTCTGAGGGCGACAAACATTAAAAAAAATTCCCAAGATGAGATAAGAAAACATTTTTAATAACATTTCCCATGATGAGTGATGACTAACTTGTTGAGGAGCAGTTCGCTGGCAGTGAGGTTCCTTGTCTCCTGACTCAGAGGCCTGAGGGATTCTGGGATATCGAGTCTTTTCTCTCCCTCATATGGACACTCGTCTTTGTGTCCATCTCCCTCTTTCTCCCACCTCTTCTCCTCCTCCTCCTCCTCTTCCTTCTCTCTCTCTGCTGTTTCTTGTAGCTCCTGTTGATCCTCTTGCTCGATCTGATCCATTTTATCTTCGTCCCCCTTCTCTTCCTCTTCCTCGTCTTTTATGTCATCTTTAATCTCATCAACTTCCTTCTGTTGTGTATATCCATCAAGACTGTGAAGTAAATTGATTGATTGATAATTGATAAATTGATTGATTGAAATTACAGGACATTTCAGGTACAATTGCAGTACATTTCAAGTACAACTCAATACGAGACTGAAAACTGTGAGTGGGACGACACAATAAAGAATTTCTACTTGTTTACAATAAGGCCCACCATGTAAAGAATAGTAGGTATATACTTGTGCATACAGTGGCCGGCCATTCATATTGTCCGATTACTGGTAAGTGCCCTCAAATTTAGCAAGTTTTGCAAATCAATATCTGCACAATGGACGATGGTAAAATCATTTTATTTATTTTTAATTGAAGACGACAACCTCAGCTTTCTTTTGAGGTATGGTGGGCCATCTCAGCTATAAGACAACTTGTTGTTCTTATTTTATTGTGATATTTGTGCATTTTGCAAAAGTCACCACAATAAAAGGGACAATATCAGTGGCCTACTACAACTGTATACATATACCATATAGACAGACTTTGATTGAGATTGGGATTTTTTTGTACAAAGACCTGTCTTGACTGTCTAAGGAGGTCAGGTCTACGTTGGTGGCCTTTATGAGTCTCCGTCTCAGCTGGTCTGCAGGCTGCTGGACACAAGGTGAAGGGAAGTCCAGGTCATCTTCCTGGGTGGGTTGTCTGGACCCCAGCAACGTCTCATCTGTCATGCAGCTACAGTAGGAGTGGAGAACAGGAGAGCACACCCATTCAACAAGCTTGTTTTTTGTTTCAAACAGCGATAGATCGATATAGATAGATAGATATTTTATTTCGGTCATTTGTTAAAAACAATACAGTTGTTGAGCATATACAGTAGCCTACAACTTAGTCAACAAAGTGACTATTTGGACGAAAAGGTTAGGGCTGAAGCCGAAGCTTATATTGCCCACCTTGTAACAAAGATAGTGATACTGTAGGTGATCAGTGATCACGGATCACTGAAAGAACACAATAGTACTGCCGAAGCAGACAACCCGCAACACTCCAGGTTAACAAAGTCCTTCTAGGTGCAATAAGACTCGATAATGCAATAAAGGAGAGAAATGCCAGCACTCATAATATGTCCTTTTCATATACTTTTATTTACGTATGAACGCTGAGGAAGGCCCAATAGGCTGAAACGTGTTCGTTGTTTGCTGGTAAATAAAATGACAAAAGGACATATGAGTGCTGGCATTTCTCTCCTTGATCACTGAAAGAATGACTGAATGAATATACCAAGAAACAAACAAACCTGGTGAATAAACTTCAAACTAATGTTAAAAGAGTGAAATGGCATTGAATCGATTGATTGAATGAGTAAATTAATCAATGAACGAATCATTGAATACCTGGACACACTGCTGCCCCAGGAGACCCTTGACGTAGTGCTCTTGAGTCTGACATAGGAATGGGGGGAGGAGGGTACTCCAGGGGGTGAGCAGGAGGGGGGAGGGAGGGGGAGGTCGTTGGGATCGTCTGGGTCATCCTGTGATTCCTGCGTGTTCTGACGAGACAGCCAGTTCTCATAGTACCGCGCCACACTGTTCTGGTTCACCTCTCGACCCTGCCGATTGAAGAAGAGGTACAGGTACAGTATAGTGTGAAATTAACTCACAGAGTAGCAAAAGAGGGAGAGTTGGTAAATGGTGCATTTATATAGCGCCTTTATCCAAGGCGCTTTACATAGTGCATTACATTCACCCATTCACACACACATTCATACATCGATTGCAGCTGCCACCATGCAAGGCACAACCAGCTAATCGGGAGCAATTTGGGGTTAGGTGTCTTGCCCAAGGACACTTCGACATGTAGACAGGAGGAGCCGGGATTCGAACCGCCGACCCTTGGATCATTGGACGACCTGCTCTACCTCCTGAGCCACAGCCACGAGTTGGTAAATGGTAAATGAATGGAGTTATGAAAGAGGAGTGTTTGAGTCTATGACCTACAGACACAGGAAGATGGAATTTACTACACATGGGATTAGGATGCCTGTTATAGCGCCACCAGGAGGCCGTTTTGTTTTTAGTCCTATAGGTTTTGTCCAAACATCACGCAAATCAATCATCAAGATGGACCTGTCAGATTTTTCATACTGGCTAAGATTGATTCCTCTACCTCTACTACGATACATGGCCTGGCGGAGACCTTTTTCTTCATTATTTCTTTCGGATAATTGATTCGAATGAACATTTATTTATCCTTTGTTTGTGTCACATTCACACAGAACACATATATTACCCGATGATAAAGCGACATAATATACATTTGTACATTTTTCCGAGCTTCCGTAACCATGAATAAAGTCATCAACCTCTCTATGAATGAGGCATCTATAGATGCGATGATGTGAGTATTTCAGATTTGTTTCATTTATTCGTCACGGCTAGTAAAGACCAGCCATTCTAAACAGCCATCCTAAATCATCATTTCGCCTCACCTTCTTCTGCTGCTGGCCCAGCAAAGCCCGCTCGAAGCGTAGGACTCTGGAGATGTCCAGCTGGTCCTTACAGAACGAGTTCAGACCCTCCGTAATGTCGTCAAGAAGGGTCATGAGGAACACCCATGTGAACTCCATTTTATCCCTGGACCTCTGTAATCTCCTCCTGACGTTTCTTCCTAAGGGGGAGTTTTTCGTTACCACTGTTGCAATATTGCTTGCTCTGGGTGGATCTTTGTCGGTTTCCTTCTTTCTCTATGTGTAAAGTGTGTTGAGACAACTTGTTGTGATTCGACACTTAAATAAAATTGAATTGAATTGAATTGAATTGAATTGAATTGAATTGAATTGAATTGAATTGAATTGAATTGAATTGAATTGAATTGAATTGAATTGAATTGAATTGAATTGAATTGAATTGAAAAGATATGCAGTTACCAGAAGAAAATTGGATTGGATACTGTGAATATGATCAAATAAACTAAACTAAAAAAACTAAAAAATATGGACTTGTATGAAGTTTGCCTAATCTACTGAAGGTATAAAATGTGTCGGTCATGAGTCATGACAAACTTGTGAAGTTGCTACAATTATATACTGTACATAATATACATTAATCTTTACATACATCATGAAATCGCTGTCATAGCTGTGGGGTGTGGCCATTGCAGAAGAAATTTGGGAAAAGACACACATTGATAACCTTTCCCAGTGTTGACAGTCACAGGAATATGGAGAAAAGCAGGACACCTGCTCATAATTAACCTCCGCATCACTGATACTGATTTGAAGGTTCACTGAAAATCATTCTTACCTTTTTCCTCCTCCTCCTCCTCCTCCTCTTCTGCCTCCTCCACATGTTCTAATTCATCCTCACTGGAGTCCGTTCTGTCAATACCTGGAAACAGTCAAACAGATGTACAGATTTCACATATATATTCACAGTAGTATACTCATGATATGTTTTGCATATAATGTATATATAGTCCAATGCTGTCCGTCTGTCCGTCCATCCTCGTGTGTGTTCATCCGTCTCTGAGCAGCTCTCCACCACCGTTGGATCGACAGGTTTGTGAACCTCTGACCCAAATATCGGGCTGTTATTGTGCCACCAGGAGGCCAATTTTTGCCAATTACTCCTACAGCTTTTGTCCAAATATCATGAAAATCACATTATCTCTATAGTAATGTGATCAAGATGGACCTGTTTTATTTGTCATATTCCATTCCATCCTGACTGGCTAAGATTGGCTTCCAAAATTGGGCTGAGACACATGGAGGCATTGCAGAGGGATCACGGATCAAGGGAGCTCTCATCCTGGTTCATGTGATAACTAACCCATTCCCCCTATGCATGGTTGCCAAATCTGACGACGAGCAAGCCTCGATGCCGTGCTGTTGACATGCCTGCCTAGTTTTCAAGTCATTTTAAAAGGCATGCGTTTGTTGGATAACCTCGCACACGAGCAGGACGTTGAGTGAACCAAGATGAGTGCTCCCCAAAAAACAACTTGCCTGCTGGGTATCACTTACGCTGACAGTTACACATACAGTGTTGAACGGATTACAATGGCCTTTGTTTCACAGGGATTAGACCTGTGATATCACAGTAAAGGCTCATTCATAGTAGATTTTTCTGTGGTTTAGGTGATCAACCGCTTCACCGAAAACTACAACATCATGTCACATCACCGCCAACCACCGCTCTTTCTGAATACCGGACATCTCGCCGTCTAGCCCTGCTCTCTGTTTTTACTCACCACCGTTCAGTGGTCACCACAGTGGGAGTGAATGCGATGCCAACCAAACCACCGTTAAAACCATCATTCGGTGGTGAGAACGGTGGTCACCTAAACCATCGAAAAATCAAACGAATCAAATTAATGAGCCTTAACTGGTTGCAATTTTGAAGAACCGGATAACACAAAACGACCAGTATGACAAAATCTAGCTTCTGACAAACGGACAACAACCCTCCGACCTTGTTGCTTCCGTAGCTCTCTCTTTTCTCTCTGCTTCACTTCATTTTTTATCTGTTCCGTGTCTCTCTTGAAGTCTCTCAAGGCTATCTTTGAGTTCTTGACCCAGGCTTCATTCAACAGCTGTAGTAATGGAGGGCACAGCGCAGTTAGATAATATTGGGTTACTACATTCATATAAACAAGTCTATTCTAGTGAGTCGGGACTCAAAAGCAATTAATTAATTCCTACTAAAATACATTTTAGTATTATTATGCGTGCTTGTCTTGGGTGATGTCGTCATGGCTTACCTGAAAAGCAGTTTTCCTCTTCGTTGGTGCCACTTCCTCCTTCTCCTCTTCCTCTTTCTCCTCCTCCTCGTCACTGTTGCTGTCAAACAGGTGGTAGCCGCAGTTGTTCTCCACTGCACAGAAACCAGAGCCGTGTCAACATTAGATCACTGTCAAAAACATACAAGATACCTTATTTTTAATATTGTATTTATATGTATTATCTTACTGTCTGTATCTCTACCCTTACAACGACAGAGATCTCTTTATGTTGCCACTCACCTCCTGGCTGCCACACCCACGGTTTCCACCACTTGCCAGCGTCTGGCGTCTTTAACTTCTCATCTTCATCTGGAAAACATAGCCAGTTGTTCATTAGAACTGAATGTAGCTTAGTAGCTTTCATCTTTACTTACTTCATACCCCATGAAGAATAGTGTCACTTTTAGTGTAGTAATAATAATAATAATAATAAAACTTTATTTATATGGCACCTCTCAAAATTGGATTACAAAGTGCTTTACATAAACGAACAGCAGAAAAGGCAAAAAAAACAAAAACAAAAAAACATTACAATGAACATCAAAATGAACATCAACAGGGAAAGAAAGCAGATATATTGTCAGTAAAAGCTAAACGATAAAACGATAAACGATAAAAGTGTGTATAGAAAGCTTAATCAATAAATGTAACTGATGACATTTATTGATGAAGAATTTTAATCACCACCTTCAAAATAGAGAAAGATATTTACAAAAATAAACTGTTTAGCTTTTACCCTCAGGCTCCTTTTCAGCAGGGACCAATGCTTTCTCTGATCCAGGACGACCTTTCTGCTTTGCTTTGATCTTGTCCATTCTTCAGGAAAGCATTATAGATGTAAAAACAAAGTACACTTTTATTCTTAAAGGTTTTGTGACATTAATTTTCATTTATTTTTATTTTTCTTTTAGGTTTTATGATCTCAATTACACCCAGAAAACCTGAACTTTGAACATTCAGTGGATTTTCTGTGGTCTGAGGTTTCCTTTG
>OOFJ01131673.1:0-11275 GCA_900323375.1 Benthosema glaciale | reverse complement strand
GTGTGTGTGTGTGTGTGTGTGTGTGTGTGTGTGTGTGTGTGTGTGTGTGTGTGTGTGTGTGTGTGTTCACTCTCCACCATGACTCAAACACCAATTACAACATAAGACCACCAAACTGTATCTACAAGGACAGCGTGAACTCGGGTGCCGCAGGTCATTGCACGTACCTGTGTACAGTCTCCTACAGGCTGGGGGCGGCGCCTTGCAGCGGGAATTGCGAGCTAGAGGAGTAGGGCGAAGGCTCTATGTCACTGCGACGTCCTCTCGGTCGGGCACCTCACAGGCAGGTGAGCTAGGGTGGCAAGCAGAATTCATAAGCATAACGACTAATATGTGAGCAAGGCCAAAGTGCAGATTCAGAACTCAAAAAAGAAGAATAGAGTCTGCACAAAACGCTCCCCTACCCATCAAGCCAAATTACGTTATGATGACGCCCTCCGGTGACTCCGGTGACGTTCAGAATTGGGCCAGATCACAGCCCATATGGGGATGATCTTTACGTCATTTCCAGGGCCACTTCACAAATGTATATAATATAGCTTATTCTGGGCAAGATCTGAATAGTTCATGACTTAAGTTGATCTGGCCTCGATTGGACTCTCTCTAATTCATCCAGGGACGTCCATCTTAGTGGGCAAAATTTACGTTGGTTGAAATCAAATGATATTCTGGGCCAGATCTGACTAGTCTTGGTTTGACTTGACCTGGCCACAAGGTGATTGCTGGGTAAGGTTTATTGCTGCTTGTCAACGTTTTGATCTTCATCAGGACCTATAGATTCACTTACCTCAACAACACCCAATGCAGCTCCTCCACGGCTATCCCAGATGTCTGGGACAGATGGCCCCTGCAGCAACAGGTCCTCCAAGGCAAACCTTGGTTTTGCACCTGTTCAACCTTTTGACCATGAAGGTCATAAGACGCAGCTTCACTATAGATAGATGAAAATAGAAAACAACTTGAAAGGACGTTACATCAAGAAGACATTTGTAGCATACAAAAATGTCGGCATACAAACTTTATTCCTTATTCGATCCAAGCTTTTATTTAGAGTAGTCTATTCCTGTACCAATTCCAAGAATAAGTCATTTCAAAGGTTCTTACTTAGCCTCCACATTTCTCCAGTTGGAATACAGCAAGCATAAAGCATGTTTTATTGACATTTATTGACAAATTTAAATTCTTCTGGGAGTTTTTATTGCTTAAAAAAAATACAAACTATCCCCCAAATAATTAGGCTGCCTTATAGTCACGTTGACAATGCACTCCATGAATGTTCTCTCTCCAGCTTCCTTCACCTATAGCATTCCATTACCTGTTCATTGTCTAGAAGATATTAACATTCCTTAGACCTTTTTCATGGCAGCCATAGTGACATAAATAGGTGTTTAATGTTAGGCTACTTCCTTCCTGTCTTACCAATCTTATTTCCACAGTTTACACTTTCCAGTGAGTCAGTAGGCTATTATGCATGTATGTGCATGCATAATAAAGTGAGTGGCAAAGTGAGTTTAACGTCATTTAATGCAATCAGATAGGCCTTTTATGTTTGGATGTTTGGGCTGTCAAGGCCAGAATGTAGTGTTGTCAGTAGGCATTCCCACATAACTTCCGGGTATGATGTTGTCACGCGCATTCCCTATAGGCATAGATGGGGTATATGCTGTAGCGTGGCAAACGTTCTACCCGGCTGTTTGGCTTGAATGGAACATAAACTTGTTTTTAAATATGTATATACATACATACTTTATTTAGATCTGTGTAAAAAGAAGACAGAATAAGACAATAAAATACATCAAATGACAGAAAAGTACTGTCAGCTTAATGTAATATAAACTTAAATGGTAAGTGGTAACACCTGTGAGGGAAGTCAAAATAAAAACCTATACTTGGTCTACTTTGTCGGATGAACTCAGTGTGTGCCACTGCCTCCGGTTGATGTGGTATCTCTCAAGAGTTCTGTCTGCACTAGCCTCGTAAACCGCCCCTCCCTCGCCAGATTTTTCATTCTGCCTGAGGGCAGACACACACCTGACATAGGTAATGACATAGGTAATGAGCAGACACATGGCAGGAGCTAATAAGTGGAACAAAAATCACACCCATGTGAAGTGAGGGGCGCTCTTATCACCATACATCATCATGAATCACATTCCGTGCTCAACCAATCAAATCATCACAAATGCCATTCCTCAATAGAGCGTAACTTCATTAGTACTTTCTCTTCTCACCATATAGGGGGTGCCACAAAAAAGAGTAAAAGTTGACAGTGTACAGTATGTCAATGCTATTTTACCCTACGCCTACGGTTTCCTTTGGGTCCTGACTCCTGGCGGCTGTATATCACCACTACATGCACTGGGTACTGGGTAGGCCACTCACTGGCATGACGAAGATGTGTGCTCCGTGGAGTGGCCTTTTCTAGTTATTCCTTTGCTGTGGCTGTGGCTAAGGAGGTAGAGCAGGTCGTCCAATGATCCAAGGGTCGGCGGTTCGAATTCCGGCTCCTCCTGTCTACATGTCGACGTGTTCTTGGGCAAGACACCTAACCCCAAGTTGCTCCCGATGTGCTGGTTGTGCCTTGCATGTGTGTGTGTGTGTGAATGGGTGAATGTAAAGCGCCTTGGATAAAGGCGCTATATATAAATGCACCATTTATTTGCTCTCTCTCTCTCTCTCTCTCTCTCTCTCTCTCTCTCTGTCTGTCTCATTACTTTTGTGAAGGACATATAAAACATATTATTATTATAATGAAGTATTATTAGTAGTAGTATATTAGTATTTCATAGTGGGAAAGGCTTGGATTTACATTAATCCAACCTTAAGTGTGCAACCTTGAGGGTGTCATTGGGAGGCCTCCATTTGACTCAGGCACCACTCTAAGATCCACTCTGTCATCCTGCAGATCATTGTTCACAACAGGCAGGAGGGGATCATTTGGGGGAGAAAAATGCCCTGTCCTGATGCAACAAGATTGAGTTTTGGGCCAAACAAAATAGTATCTGTTTTGCATGTATAATTTATTCCCTTCAGCATCAGAAGGAAAATAAGAACTGTTTCCTTCAGGAAGTTTGTAATAAAAGCTTCCCCGATCGATGATAATGGCATTTGCGCCTGTGTTTGTCATCTTCGCAAAAGCAACAGTGGCGGAGTTTCCACAGATTTATTTGTATACTAGTGCTGTAAGTGGCGTGTAAATTATCCTAACTGTCTGTGTGGCTCTTTATCTTTGTAAGGCAGCACTATTAGAGCCTATCCATTAATGCCCATAGCCTGCGCAATCAATGCCTGAATAAAAATCAGCTCGATTTGTGGCGTTTTATGCAAACGTGCAGCAAACTCTAGCCGGGCTGACTCTTTGCTTTTTGTTTTTATAATGCAACAGGAATAGCTAAAACACAAGAGAATCGATAACACTTAAGTTTGGGGTAGGTTGTCCTGCATGGCCTCAGACAAATGCTGTGCATTGTTGCATACTAATGAGATACATTTAGAGCCATATAGTGTTGTACATTATACAGGTTGTCTGTGCTGTAATTCTAATATAATAGTATGCAGAGTTATGTCACACAGTAGTTATGTTTAATGCCTCGGACGCCAGCCTCTAACTCCAACCTTTCCACTATGCACACTATCACATATACAACACAGCTTGACATAATCATTGAGCCTAATGAGTATCTGTGCCATATTCTCTATTTTTGCCTGACCACAAAGCATATTTCTCTATATTCCACGAACACAAAGCAGTTGAGAATGAGTTAACTGTACACAGATTACGGAGAGATTTGACTGCGCAAAACTGCAATCTGGTGCTGTGAGAGGATCTGTCGGTTGTACTGTTTTTCTCTCTCTCTCTCTTTGGCCTGGCTGGGAGTCTGTTTGTTTGTATTCCCTCCACCCCCACCTCAGAGAGAGAGAGGAGGGGGATCAGAAAAGCAGCATCCATCACTGTTAACTGACTGACCACTGTCTGTTGGAGGTTCCAAATGGACCTCCACAATTGAATAGAGGCCTAAGTGTGTGGTAAATGCTCTCAATGGGTAAATGAATTTGCGGGTTAGCTGTCTTTAGGAGCATTTAGATAAAGGAATAATAATAAAAACACCAGCTATGGATATATTTCTTTGACATATTGATTACAGAGTTCAGCTGCAAATCTTTCACAAATTGCAGATTCATCACCGGAGATGACAATGCTTTTGATGGAACGCTACACATTAAAGAGTGATACACGCACGGGTAACCCAAAGACAATTCAGCTTTATTTTCCTCATATAGATTTGACTGTACACAGTTCATACCATTGCACAGAAGGCATAAATGGATAAATTCAGTGCTCTCTTTTACATCTTTTTCAAAGACACATGGCAATAATAATAAATAGCGCTCATGAAACAAGACGATCAACACGTTTTCAAACTGTACAAAATTTACAACAATTAAGACGCAAAATTCTGAGGCAATAGAGACTAACAAAAAAGTGGTTATGTGGTTGAATATCATACTCTGAGTGTCTCTTTTTTTGTTGATTTGCTTTCTGGCTGGCGAGTTGGATGCTCTTTTCAGCTGGTACATCAGGATTTGGCAATAAATGTTGAACAAAAATCAATAAATATAGTAAAAGAAAAGAAAGAAAAAAAGAATATGGCTTGTATTTGAATACTTTTTTCTTCTCTTTTTATAAATAGGAAGAGCTTTGTTGTCACAATTTCTCAGACAAAACCAGAATAGCATCACTCTGAATAAGATCTTATGTATTTTATAATGGTTTATTTTTCTAATGTCATCCTTGCATTGTCCTCTGAGTTGATACAATTGAACGGGCCTAATTAAATCAAGCAAGCCATTCTTCTCATATCTCACCTGGAGATTGCATTTATTAAGAATTTGAACTGTTGGCCCTAGATTATGAAAAACCTTTCACTCAACAGGTAAGTCCACTAAGATGTATACCAGCTAGAAAACATACGCCAGCACATGGGCCATGTCATTAACCATGCTAGCCATAGTACTGTCAACCGCTGTAGTGTGTGGCTCTTAAGTCTGCTAATCCCTCTGACGTGGACGAAGGGAGGACAAGCCGATGCCACAGCTGGTGCATTTCAGCAAGAAGAGAAGCTAAGAATGACCTGTCAGTCAGTATAAAGGGAAACTTTCCACCACCTTCACAACGCTAAGAAGGGTATGTTTGTTTTTAGTTTTTTTACTTTTTTACTAAGATGCATGTTTTGTAATTGTGTAACAGTTTACTTTTTCCTCGCAATTATTCGTAATTAAATCCGTAGGCAATTTCCAAGCATTATCAATGGATATCGCGTTGCAGATGACAAAAGAAGACATTAATTATTGTGATGATCTGCATATCATTAAAATGGCCATGTTGCCCTTGCATTTCTCCCCATCGTGAACGTGTTACAATAGAAAGCTTGCATCATGGCAAGGTTGGAATTAACATGAATACTGACAGTAGTCAACCCATGAGTCTGGACCAGACCCCATTACATGAACAAGAACAAGTCAAGCACCTGTGAATGAAGAAGTGAGACCAGCTATGTAGTATGTTTTCCCCCTCCAGCCTGAACAGAGGACACCTCAGCTTCTACAAACAGATGGGTAGACAAACGAACAGACAGACCCAATGGCCATCTACTGCACGTCCTAATAACTTAGTAATGTAAGCTCCAGCAACACATTTAAAAAACGTTAGCATGGTTCAAAAGTCACACTTGTGCCACTGCTCTTATATAAATTTCTCTACCAATGAAACACTGTTTTTGCCTTGTGCATACATCTCTCTTCCTCTCTTTCTCTCTGAATTCCTGTCCTTACCTGCAGAAAAAGAAGAGAAAGAGTAAAGTGCGTTGCCAATGTAAAGGCTTTATTATGGCCGGACAGAGATCCTACTCATTCTGAATCAAGAGCATGCAGGAGCCTCCTCTGTCAAGGGTTTTAACATCGAGGCTGATGGATAGGAATGGTGTGGCTCATTTTGAGAGGGATGTGATGATCTGTCCTGTGAGCATAATCCACCATTCATATGATGGAAAACTTCATATCCAATTTGTTTTCAGAGTGAAAGAACACAAAGTCAACCGATAACAAAAATCCTATGATACAGTGTTAAGTTTGAACATTCAGTAGCGTTTCATCCAGTCGTTTTATCGAGTGGGGAGCTGTTCTTCTTCTGTGAGTAGTAGCTATTTTCACAGGTCCACCCCACTGTTATGACTGCCGAGGAGCTGAGAGGAATACCTCTTCTCTCTTTTCCAACATCACATAAACAAACCGTAGCAGAGTCTTGGAGGGTGATAGAAATGTAAAAAGCTGCGTTGAGTCTGTTCTCCGTCGTTGTCACTGGTGCTGCCTCACAAGTGTCCCTATACCAATGGTTGAGTCCTCTGTGTCTCAGAACTGGGAATGGTCCATCTCATCCAGCCAGGAGGCAGGGCTGGTGGGGAAGTCCGGGTATCCCGTACTGCTGCCCGTTGACAGGTCTGAGGTGGGGCCCCCGGCCATGGCCCTCAGAGCCTGCCCCACCCCTCCAGCACCCCCCTGGGCCACTAGACTGTCCATGCTGAAGCCCAGGTTGTTGAGGAGAGGGGTGTGACCAGGCAAGGAGGCAATAGAGGAGGGCGACTGCGGGAGACCGTAGGGACTTCCTGCTCGGATGTCATGATAGGGCTGTCCTGCAGCGTCGAGAGAGAAACTGCCGTTCAGCACGCCGCCGTTTGCCACGTCCCCGACACTCCCGTACAGCCCGTTGGTATGGCCCAGGTCTGACAGGATCTGGTCCTCTGTGGTGGGAGAGGAGAGGTGTCATTATATAGTTGCTACGTATTATGGCATTGACACCAGTGGTGCTGTCAACAACGTGAACATTACATTGTTTAAATACAATGTATTATGTTTTATAGTTCCATACGCATAAGTGCTTATTTACAGGGGCAATGTTATGTTGAATTTAACAGGCAAGTGACCTGGATGCTGGAGTAGCCACTTCACTAGTGATTTAGTTTTTGTTAGTAAGGCAAAGAATGGGAGAGAGGTCATGATTTACCAATTGGGCCTGAACAAAGGAAGCATGTATGTGTACATTTACAAAGTATTTGTCTCAGTCTCATCCCCTCCTCTGAGCAGTTTCAATAACAACCCCCGTGCCTTCCTCCCAGAGCACTTTCTCTCTAATTGACTAAAAGCTTCACCTGCTTTATAGAGTTTCTGCCACCGTGTTTTCATTTCTCGTAAAAGAAAAATGGCTTCCTTTTTAAAAGTGGCTGGGGGACTTTTATGACTACCCAAAATGGGGGTTTGCAAACATTAAATAACTATAAAAAAAAAAGAAAGAAAGAAAAAAAAACATGGGGATGTCTAAAATGACATTTGTACGACTGCAGGTGACTGCGAGCCCTCTGTTTCCCAATAAGCTCCGTCATAGTGACAAATAGAAGGAGGCGGTGGAGTCAGCGAATATATAGCGATGTGAGGGGAATGGGAAAGGGGAAGATTTTTGGATTTGCATATGCGTAAATTACTGTTCAACAGGAGATGCCATGGCAATGCAAATAGTTTGGCTCCCATACTGTATAGTACCCTCAGGCATTAAAACCCCTTTGGGAAATTTCAATAAAGAATGCATCAATTACTTAGTAAAGGGCATTATCTACAGAGTAAAATCTGGAGTGTCAATTCAACTCTGAAACGGTCGAAATTGACCTGTAAATGTCTATTCTTCAGCATTAATGTATCACTTTCATTATATTATGTCTGCAATATAATACAAACCTCTGAAGCTGAGTTCACTGTCACTGAGTCCTGCGTCGTCAGCTGAGCTTTCCTTTTCTACCTTGGTTCCTCCGCGGTTACGTTTGACGCTCTTATAGAACTGACCCCAGCGATGCCGACCAGCATCCTTCTTCAGACGCTTTTCCTTTGCCCGACGGTTCTGGAACCAAACCTGACGGAGAGGAACAGACGTGAAAGGGGAAAATAGTTGAACCAGTCAATCAGCACAACTTTTTCTATCCACCTAGAACAGTAGTTTATCAAGGTACTTGAGGGGGTTCCATGTGGTCCCCATGCAGCTAAATGATGGAGAGTTGGTAAACAAATGGACCCTTGTAGATCTTTAACTCTTGAGAGCGTAAAATGAAACCAAATGGGCCCTTCATTATGCTTTCTAGAGTTACATTATTGTTAAACATCTGCATTACTTAATTCACAAGAAGTCTACACAATTAGAGAACTTTGAGGAACTGTTATTTTGATCAAAGTATCCCTGTTATCTCTCCAATGCACAATGCATCAATGCAGCATGGAATATTTGACATCATCAGAGAGGCTAAATCTCATCAAATGGTGGTCTGTGCGGCTAAAATGCTGAATAAATAACGAACCTTAGTATGAAAAAGGTTGAAAACCAGAGACCTAGAACAACGGGAATGGAACCAGTAGAATCTGGCATGAGAGATGAGGATCATACCTGCACAACTCTCATGTCCAGCCCGGTCTCAGACGACAGCTGCTCTCTGACATGGCGCGCTGGCTTCGGAGAATTCTTATATGCACTTTTGAGAGTCTCCAGCTGTTTGGCTGTGATAGTGGTTCTTGGTCTCTTGGCCCCAGCCTCCGAATCATCTGAAGATAAGGTCAAGTGTGATTTACTTATTTGTAAATTTGCAACATTATTGTCATTGGCCTGGTTTCCCAAAGGACACCTTCTTAAGAAGACTCTTAAGGAGTCGTCTTAAGCCTTCTTATTGGCTGCATGGCAGCAAATCAGACACCTTTTTCACTGTGAACATAGATCTTCCGTGCATAGATATGCCACACAATCGTAGGCCCCAGGCCTGAGGCCTGTACCAGGCCTGAGGCCTGTACAGGCCTGGTAGGCCTGGTACAGGCCTGGTACAGGCCTATTCTAGATTGTCTATTTCTATGTTGTTGTGTTTGACAGTGTTTCCCAAAAAAGGACATGGTGTCTGATTCGCTGCCATGCAGCCAATAAGAAGACTTAAGACAACTCCTTAAGAGTCTTCTTAAGAAGGTGTCCTTTGGGAAACCAGGCCATTGACAGTTCATCAAGAACACATCTAACTACATTGTGTTGCTTGTTGTGAATTTTTAATGACAGAATATGGCATGTACCTTTTTGTACAAGATAGTATAGTGTGTGGTATTTGTTCTTAAAGTATATTTTAGATTATTTTATTCAGATACAGGATAGACAAACTGTATAGGAAACCGAGCTAGCACAGAGAGGGGAAAGACATGCACCACAGGTATCCAGACAGAACTTGGGACTGTATATTTATCAATTATCATAGTATAGTATGTACAATGTATTTTTGAAGTCATAGTATGACGTAATTCTCAATAGCTGTATGACATATCTTTGTAGACATACTGTACTCTATGTATGACAGTTTTAAGATGTATTTTTGAAGTCCTAGTGTACAGTAAGTATTATATGACATACTGTTTTTCTGAAGATACGATATAGTACAGTAAGAATGTTTATATATACATATTTCTTGAATAATATCATAGTACGGTATGTATGACGTATTTCAGAATGTTAAAATAAGCTCCGAAAGTGGAGGGATGTTATGTATAGCAGTAAACAGGCCCAAATGCAGTTGGATGAAGTTGCTAACAACAAGAACTTCATGTAACAAGATGGAACTCCTCCATAATTTTAATGCATGACACATCTTGACATTTACGCTAGAACATCGGCCAGCCAAGGTTTTCTCTCGGCTCTTCCATTATTGTTTTTGTTTTACATTTAATGTTTAAAAGCATTGTGGCTTATAAAACAAGCCTTCACGTCTGAGGACAGGTGAAGCCCTTGCCCTTGTATAGCACAGATGTGTGTTAAATGGAGTGAATGGTCATGCGTGGAGCTGTATTATTGTCCTGCTGCAACTGTCCCACTCCCACAGCAGAGGACATAAATCTGTCCAGCCATGCAGGGTGCCAGAGTATAGTGGAGTTACTGGGGCGCTGCCATAAAAGAGCATTGCTTCACTTTACATAATCAATCAGAGACCCACGGAAATCTCCATGATACGCAGAGAGAGACAGAGAGAGAGAGAACGAGAGAATAAGAGGGAGAAGATAAAGTGACAAAGAGCGCACAGACAGAGAAACACTGCATGCAAGAAAACTGTTGTGTGAGTGTTTAAAGGAGAATTCCACGCTAGAATGCTTTCTTACCTTTATTTTCAGGTGATTAATATCCAAAAAAGTGGTCCAGTTGTTATTTTGTGAAAAAAACGCCTTATTGGCTGTTTCCCCTATAGCCCACCATAAGCTTAGAATGGGGCATGGGGTGTTGTTAAAATTTGCCTATTTCCATCGCTCCAAAATGCAATTTCTTGCTATATACCGTCTCTCCATGATGTCAATAGTGTATTGACACTCACTTTACTGCATAGTAACAGCGTTTTTTCCCCACAAAATAACAACTGGAGACCACTTTTTGGGATATTAATCACCTGCAAATAAAGGTAAGAAAGCCTTCTAGCGTGGAATTCTCCTTTAAAATGGAACCAAATGGAACTTCACCTGTTCCATTTGGTGTTGCGTTTCTACACTCTCAGATTTAAATGACCACTGGGAGGATTTCACACCGCAGGGAGAAAAGACCTACCATTTTGTTTGGCTGTCTCATAGTCCTCCTTGCAGACGAGCCTCCCATCCTCCATGAGGTAGAACTCGTCCCCGGTGGCCAGCTGTCGACTGCACATGACGCAGGCGAAGCAGTGCAGGTGATACACAAAGTCCTGCGCCTTCCGCACCACCTGCGTCGGAGGGATCCCCTGTTGGCACGACGCACATTTTGTCCCAAAACGTCTGCAGGGAAAATGACGAGACAAAGACAGAGCGCGGGAGGGAGAGAGAGAGAGAGAGAGAGAGAGAGAGAGATACAGAGATGGAGATGCTTGTCATCATAGGTTGCATATTCGGGACATTAACTCCTGAGTGTTAATGTAATACGTACTAATGGAACCAAATGGATGTTTATGGTTGCGTAACTCAGAGTGTACACTCTCAGAGTTAAATGAACACTGAGGACTCACTGTACTGTGTGCACCGCCATCTAAAATCACCTGTGGTCTCCTTCTGCTATTTGCATTTTGCATCACTTCACAGGCTGATGAAGAGAGTGAGACCAAACGTGATTAAGATGACATGCATGATGCCTGCTCTTTCCACACCAGCTATAAGAATGATGGCACAGTGTCTTTATTAATAGTTGTGCCAGCTGTGG
>OOFJ01131662.1:0-10183 GCA_900323375.1 Benthosema glaciale | reverse complement strand
CTTTAACAGAAAATAGCAGATGGACAAGCTCACAACGTGTTGCTCTGGATGCTGGGGTTTAAGTGGTTAAGTCTGTTGTATTTGTTTTTGAAAAGCATTGCCTGTGAATGCATTTTCTTTGATTTGGTTTTATATTTGTTTTAGTGCCATCCCCCCCAGTGCCTCCCTATTCATGGTAATCAAATGAACCAATGTTTTATAATGATTTTTTTTTTTAAATATCATCTGTCAGGTGGAAATCTCTTACGTCCAAAACTGTTACTTTTCAGGATTCACATTGACGATGTAGTATTATCAAGTTAAGTAGGGCATTATTATTTTTTATTTTTATTTTTTAAGTTAGAATATAGAGATAAGCCCATCCGAGAGCCATGTTATGCTTTAGCCTACTTTAATTTTGAAATGGCATGTTATATCAAGTATGGATCACCCAAAAATTCCCCCCAGTTTCAGTTTGACAACCCCTGTATTAAAAGTTAACATGAGCAACATTGATAGATGTCATCACTCTCATTCACAGTGCATTGTCAACCCCCCAAGAGCTCCCCCCCCCTCTCACTTTTTCCCTATTTCTGCTCCAGGAGGACTGTTTACTTTTCTCACTTGTACAGTAAAATCCTGAGTGTGCATTAACTCTCAGAGAGAGTGTGTATGAGGAGAGAGGTTAGTTAGAGGTTAATGTAATATAATTGCAGTTTAATAGATATTATATAGAGCTTGTAGTATCATAATATTGCAAATATTATCTGTACATCTTTTGCTAATAATTATAGCCCATATTAGTTTCTATAGGACAGAACCATGCAACAGCATACAAACAAAAAGGTTGCAATGCAGAAATTGAGATGCATAGTGTACATGCACGCCTAGATAGATAGACAGACAGACAGACAGACAGACAGACAGACAGACAGACAGACAGACAGATAGATAGATAGATAGATAGATAGATAGATAGAACTATCCTGTGGGATATTCAGATGTCATTGCATTAATTACAAATAAAATCATTAATCTTTTAAAATATTTAATGAACCAATCGTGAAGACACTGATTTACCAGACGGCAATGCGATCCTTGGGGTAGTCCAATCTGTCAATACATCCTAGGAAATATGGCAGGCTGTGCTCTGCATTGCGAGCCACGATGCTGATCAGTATTTTAGGCTTCAGCAGCGATGATTCCAATCTGGCTCCTTCCTCAGACTCCTCCTGGGGATCGATAGGCAGTTGTTCTGTGCAGGTGTCCCGGAGGAGGAGTCCCCCTGTCAGAATGACTGAGAGCAGTCGCAATCCCACGAATCCCAAAGGCATCATAAATTATTATTCTCTCCAACACAGGCTGCTTTTATTTCTGTTCAGTGTTCACACGCACTGCAGAGCAGTGGAGAGAGAGAGAGAGAGAGAGAGAGCATGAATGAATGATGCCCGCATGGAGGTGGCATGTGGAGGTGGGCTGCCTGCTGCTGTGATGTGGACAGGACAGGTGGTGGTGTGGTACCACCCAACCAACCCCCCACTCCACCACACCACACCCTATAGCTGCCACAACTGACCCCATATTATCTCACATGTTCCAATATTAAGCACGTTTGTGCTATTTGTTTTGTTTCTTTTGATTCTAGTGATTAATTAATTAATTCTGAATTAATTCATTTAGACATCTAGTGTTGACATCATCAGGTCAATATAGAACTCCATATATGGATATGGCCTCGTCATCGTGACAAGCCTCCAGCCAAGCCCTATATAAAGAGCCCTATATATTGGATATATGGAGAACTATACAGTACTGAAGTAGCCTGAGCCAGGCTAGTTCTGAACAGTAGATGGTAGAGAGACTGGAGTACTAGTAGACAACACCACTCAACAGCGGTAACATTTTCCACCCGGACCATTTATATTGTCGCACACGGACGAGCCAATGAAAACAAACAATCGCACACATGTCTATAACAACAGCATGGTGTGCTGTTTGAGCTCATTAGTCTGATTCACATTAAACATTTATTATTTGATTCATTATATGTTTAGCGTGTGCAAAATGTCAGCTAACGCAGACGTGGATGTGGCCGAGAAACCTTTACCTCCTAACTGGATGTTACAGCACCCGATGGCAAGTTGCATAAAGAAAGTGGTGATGACGTGAACGAGTGATTGATGTACTGTACAGTTCATAATGGAGCATTATTTATTCATATTTTGGTTTCAGTACCTGCACATGATGAATCTAGAGGTGGAGGACTCTTCTCAGGTTCATGCAGCTTTCCTTGTTTACATGGATCTGGTTGAGGGTGAGTTGGACATAACCTTACCCCGGCGGCACTTGAATGCAGGGGTTCTCAAAGTTGGGTCTGGGGTACACTTAGGGGTCCATGAGGGTGAGGGCATTCCAGCATCAATATAAATCGGTTTAACTACTATACCCTAATTACATGTTTTCAGACTATCTTGAGAGAATTTGAATATTCTCTTGAAACATTTTAACGACATCGTGGTACAACATATTTGCAGATGGGCCGATTTGGGGTCCTTGACATGAAGTTTGAGAACCACTGGTTTAATGATCATATAACCCTATTCCTAACTTGGGAATAACACGCTATTGTATGTATTGTATGTATACTGTATCTGTATGTGTTATTGTATCACCAGTGGTTTGTAAGCAGGCTTAATGTTCACTCATTCACATAGACACCTCCATAACACATTGGTTTTGGAGGCCCCACACACTTATGTACACACACACACACACACTCACACACACTGGATTTCTATCCCTGCACATTAAAATCCTCTCTGAAGAGTGTACAAACGGAACAGGTTCATTTAAAGTGTCTTTGGGTACTCAGAATTAACGAAGGCTTTTTTTCCCCTGTGTGCGTCCTGTGTTGATGACAGTGCGTCAGTGGACAGATGTCTCTGGCGTTAAATGTCCCGTCCTCCAGCTGGTGCTGTTGGAAGGCAGGGTGAAGGATGGTGCTGCCGTCCAAACTGTTCTGCCTCTGCCTGTTCACACAACTCTGAGCCACGGAAGGTGAGACATTTACATTGTGTTATGTCTGACCACATACTTCAGTGTTTATCATGTGGGATGATTATTGGTGCTTACATAAACATAATAAATTGATAAATGATAAATAATAAATCGGTAATGGTAGAGGCTATAGAGGCTAAACGATAGAGAGGCTACAACACTGTACTGTAATGCTGTCCCTAAAACCAGGAAAAGACACGACACGTATGCTTTTCCATATAACAACATTAACAATATCCAGACAATATCTGGTCTCCTTTTAAAATATTTATCGTCACTGTCGGGTGGACATCTCATTGTGTCCAAAACTGTTACTTTTCAGGATTAAAAATGTTTAAAAAAAAGTTTCAAGCTTGTACATTTTCTACTATGGATGCTTTTGTGTGACGCTGTAGTATGATCAAGTACAGACATTCATTTACAAAAAGAATATGGAGATGAGAGGTCTCTGCCCGACAGCAACAATGTTTTTCACCATTTAGTCATCATCTGCAACCCCTTGTCCAACCCACAGTATACGGCAAGTGCTGGACAGAGGTCATCCCATGCTGTTGTGCGCGGTGGCGTCTGACTCCAGCCTGGTCTACCAGAGGATGACGGACGGGTTAGTGACGCCCGACCCTCCTGCGGGGCCCTTTCAGGAACAGGGCCGCCGGCAGCACCGCAAGAGGCGGCAGCAACGCTGACCACGGAGTGAAACTGCAACCCCGCTGTTGATGGACTTCACTGCAACCGTTATGTCTGTGAAAAAGCGGCAGGCTAACTTGGAAAATGAGAAAGTAATGATGCATGGAGAATGGAGATGGTATGCCTGCTATGTAGCTAAAGAGCTGTGTGTGGTCCCTTTCAGGACAACAACAATGAGGGTATGAAAGCATCCAGAGCAGATTCCATAGCAGCTGATCTACAACAGCAATACCAAACCTGTGGGCCGGGGCCCACTGGCCCATGTTGGCCGTGAGGATATTACGTGGGCCCCCAAAAAACACTACAATGTTATTACAGGTCTCCACCAGGATAGTGTGTGATGTTTGGCAAAATGTTTAGGAGTAATATAAACATCACATGGCTATGGAGATCATGTGTAGCGATCTGCCTTTAATGTGAAGGAGTAATATTAGTATGTTTTACATATGTCGGCCTCCAGGTGGCGCTATAAAGAGCAGATGTGAAAATTCCCTGGCTTTTCCTTGGCCTCTAGGGAGTGTGCATTCAAGGTTATACATAGATCGGTGCAGTTATAGTTAAAAACACTAATCGGCCAGTTATAGCGCCACCATGATTCTGAGTTGAAAACTTTCAGTGGCATTTCTTCCCTGGCCTAGTGGGAATGTGCGTGCAAAATCTCGCGGAAATCAGACGATGCGTTCATGATTTGCGGCATTTTGTTTGAAACAGAGCACTCCTGTGAACTTTGAAAGACAATATTAGCCAATCAGGATGGAGTATGAGAAATCAAACAAACCCGTCTTGATCACATGACTATGGAGAGCTTGTGTACCGATTTTCGTGAAATTTGGATAAAATCTGAAGGAGTAATATTACAAAATGTGTTTTACATATGTCAGCCTCCTGGTGGCGCCATAACAGGCTAATGTGAAAACTTTGGGGCAGTAGTTCAGCTCTGGCATTCAGGGAGTGTGTGTGCAGAGTCTGGCTGTGATCAAGCCAACGGTGCCAGAGATTAGCTGTTAATGGACGGACACACACACACACACGGACGGACGGAGGGCAAAACATAGTCTCTCCCCATGCCTTCGGCCTGGTGGAGACAAAGATAAGGAACTGTGTTATTTATGTGAATATAATCTTGAAATGTTATTAGGCAGACATGCCTTTCAGACTTTGCAATAATAAATAATAAAACAATTGAACCTGTGTAGGCCTACTCTTTCAACACTGAAGTGAAAATGTATCAGGAATCATTAAGGTAATCAATAGAGAATTGGACTGATAAGCAGAATCGCTATCTGAACTAGTATAGAGGCCACCAGGGAATTGGGAGGTCACCGGTTTGTCCAGTCATTGTCCTTAAACAAGACAGCTGTGATCCATTTGAACAAGGTTGCATGCCCTAGTGGTCCAGGTGCATGCCACTATAGGCTCTGGCCTGACAGAATGTTGCGTCCTTTTCATGACATCCTTTGCTGCATGTCTCTCAAAAACAAATCTTTAAAAAAAGAGACCATTATTTTGAGCAGCATCAGCTGGGTGAAGCTGAAAATGACCCCCCCCCCCACCCCACCCCGTGGCTGTGGGATATATAAGGTCTACCTTAATGATGTTGGTATGAATAAAATAATCAATTCCCATCGCTAGTTCAACTCAAAATTGATTGAGTTACAACTAACATGTTTCCATGTTAATATTTAATGGCTTAAAATGTCTGGTTAAAATACCAGCGAGTGTCAGATGTTGACTTCACTTCCCGAAAACACTTATTTTAATGTATTTTATTTTATTGGAAAAACTAAAATGTAACGTAAAAAAAACGAATAAACACAATGACAGGACATAAATACTTGTGAGATCAATACAGAATCAGACTAATATGCAGCTTTACGGTATTATAGTCCCTTGTAGAGTAAATATCACTAAAGGAACAGATACTCAAACAGGAAACATTGCAACCCTGTTGTGTGTGTGTGTGTTTTTCCAATGTATCGGTGCAATAATATACTAGTAATAAGTAGTGAGGAGTAGACTAAATGAGACATTGACTAGAACACTTCAACCCTGAGCCTTATTCAACACGAATACCCTACATCATTACATACTGTGTAAATAGACAGACAGACAAGACACGCTGTACTGTATGGCCAACATACTGTAGAAAAATTGTATATACTGTCCAGAAAGTGTCTTGGAATGTAGGAAGTTTCCTAATACTGATGTTGCAGATATTCATAAAGCTGCAGGTGGAGGCATACTGTTCATTCGTTTTTTTGTTGTTGTTTTTTCCAGTGCTGAGTACTGTTGATTATTCGATCATCCGTTTCCACATCTGCAACAGTCTGTGTCTTTCATACACCTTGGGAAATCTCAGTGACATGTCCAACCTGCCTTTCAGCCGCCATCCAGTCAGTAGATGACAGGACATAGCTGGGCTACAGTTGGGGTTGCTGTTACAACAATGTTACTATTAGAAGAAATCTGTCAAAACGGTTGTGTGTGTTGAACACTGTTCACTGATGTCAGTCTTCAGGCAGCAGGTAAACACAAAGAATAGAACTGGTCACTTGGGAGATTCTCGACATGTCACAGTCACAGACACAGAAGACGGCTTCGAGCGTGACAATCACAAGAGTATTCCATATTCCATGGGAACAGCCTGATATGAAGAAGAGTAACTGAGTGGAAGGGGACTCAAGTGAATAGGCAAAAAAAAGGTGCTTGATTCAAAATCAGTAGCTTAGTCGTCTCAGTCGTGCATGGGACAGCCAAAAATAAAAAAGTAGCAATCCCACCCCAACCTGCCGGCCGCCGCACAAACATGGTTTCATATGGTGGAGTCGACCGTCCATAACACTGGTACATATTTCCTCTCAAATGGGGACAGACGTGAGGACACGCAGCCACAGTGTTATGTCATATCGTCCTCCTCCGAGCAGTAGTCCTGCCCCTTTAGTTCAAAAGACACAAAGATAAGCTTTTTTTGAAGGATGCAGGTTTGAGGTAAAAACATGATAATGGCCTGGTTTCCCAGAGGACACCTTCTTAAGAAGACTCTGAAGAAGACAGTGTTTGGGAAACACTGTCAAATACAACAACATAGAAATAGACAATCTAGAATAGAGCACAGGCCTCAGGCCTGGTACATTGTGTGGCATATCTATGCACGGAAGGTCTATGTTCACAGTGAAAAAGGTGTCTGATTTGCTGCCATGCAGCCAATAAGAAGGCTTAAGACGACTCCCAACTAGTGGTGGAAGAACTATTCATTACAGAGAAGGGCCATTTCACAATCACATTATTGGATTGTAATTAGTGATCGAGTGATTGCTTGATTGCTTGATTGAATACTTTATTAACAGTTTGCACAAAAAAGCACAGGAAAGTACAGTTTTGGGGGTCCTTCATAATCAATTAATCTAAACATGAATTGAGTATACACTGTGTTTGTGTTCATCACTCTAAATGTCCTTTCAGACGGGGAGCGTGTGATGCAGAGGTTGTTGCCTGGATCAACGACATGAGGGTGCGCACACTGCGCAGGTCGCTCACCACAATCCAGGTCTAGTCATCACTTCACGTGCTGCTAGGTAGCTTAAACTATTATAATACATAATTTATGTTGTAATATGTAAATAATAATATGTAGGTAAATAACTAAAGCTGTCTAATAATTGTAGTACAACATTTGCCTCTGAGCTGAAGTGAAGTCAAGTATCAAAAATGAAAATACTTACGTAAAAGTACCTCAAAATTCAGTACAGTACTTCTACTTATACCTTCTGTCACTGTCTCCAAGTGATAAAAACAGTAATCATGACACCAGGCTGCATATAGTATGTGGCACTTAGTGAGGGATGCTTTTATGGCTTCTTTCTTTTTATTTTTTTTTAACTATACTTGATGCTGCATGGAGTGAGTGGTGTGTCATACCTTTGCAATCTTCTCATCCAACATTCTGAAGAATTCCTGCTGGCTCTCTGACGAGTGGAAGCTACTGGAAGGACCAAACGTACAGTTGCGTTACACTGGAACTGTTATGCGTAATGTGCGCTGCTAACAACCAATGCAGTGTGTTGCATTTTGTGGCGCATTGTGAGCTGAATGTAGATCGATTATTTTCAGCTCATGACACCGGCATAACATCTCTGGCACAGCGCTGATCTACAAGCTCACAATTGTGTGAGCTTGCGGATCTGCTACTTTCGGCGAATGTTGGTCTATTGTGACATGCCCAAAATAGGGATGGAAGAATAGGGTTCATGGTGGTTTACGTATTGATGACACTGATGCTGAAATGACAGCGGAAGGACAACAGACATTGATACTTACTGGATCTTTTCATTGCCATCTGGACCTGTGTCATCCGTGTTCTCGCCTTTGCCAAGCAGGGCACTTTTCTCCTGTAAGACACCGATGGACAAAGCTGTAACGGCTGTTTCATACTCTAAACAAGTGACTGTCGAGTGACGATAGATAACATTACAATCTGTTCTTTTGGGGAAATCTGGGGAAAGTAGCGGCATGATAAAAAAAATAATAATAAAAGAATGATCCCGCACCGTAGTGTCTTGACTATCTCCTCCTCCCTCTTCTCCATTGATGTACTTCACTCTCTCCACTCCTTTCATCTTGTATTCATCTGCCACACAAAGAGGAAGAGAACGACATGTCTCTGTTAACACCTGACAGTGGAGAGGAGAGGACAGGACACTCAGCCGCCATATCGTCATAGCCCTGTCAATGGCTCTCTCTTTCTGTCAAACAATTGGAAAAGCACATACTGTATGTGCTCAAATTCTCCACTAATCTCTCTATTTTACACAGCATCTCTCTCTCATTCACTCACACGCAGACGGAAAGAAATGGAGGGATTGACAGCAAAAGCTATAGCAGAGTCAATGCAGACACTGGTGACAAAATGTAGAATTGCAATGTGTTGATTACACCAGCACACCCTGGTAAACTAGCACCCCTAAATCCCTAAAAACAATTAGCACACATATCACATCCCTATCTTCTCCTAGTGTATCAGAGTGGAGGAGATCACATTGAGATAAAATGTGTATGGTCCACAGGATTGGAAACAAGATGGTACCCAAATACCTAGTCAATTACATTTTCTAAGGATAGTGATGTACACAGTTATTCCAGGTAGTACCATGCAGATTCTGAATCTGCACACATGCTAATTAGATGTACTGACATATCACAAATTCTGAGAATGTTGTTAGACAGATGCTATAGGTTTGATGTTTATACATTTAGACAAAAAATAAATAACAGACAAAAACAAAACAAAACATACAACACTAACACAGCAGCAGCAGCAATACACAGAGCACATGAATGGATCTGTAATGACGATTTAGTCCAAACATGAACAGGTAATATCAAGGTGAGAGGACAGTGAAGTTTGGAACAATTTATATGTTATTGAATATGAACAGGTGTTGCTCCAGTCACCTTTGCAAAATGTCTCAGTTGATGAACTGTTTCAGAAACTATGGATAATAAAGAAAACTAGAACTGCACTCGAATATCGAGTGCCAACTTGCGCATTGCACGCAAGTAGGCCACTTGTGCGCGAGCGGAGTGAGCTAGCGGAGTGCAGGTACTCACGTAATTACATCAAGTGTGATCATGATTGCTGATTGCTGATTAAACTCGACTACAATTACCCTACCACACTGTTTAAACTTGATTTATAAGATCTTGTGACGTATCTTGTTGTCGTCATCATATGACATACTATTACTTACATACTAGTATTTACATAATACATACTGCATATGTATTATGTAAATACCATTAAAAAGGTTGACGTCCTTTCGTTTAACACCAAACAAAGAGTTATATATAGTATGGAGGTCAGGACATCAAGGAAGGAATCAAGAATGTTTTTTAAAGGGAATGCCAGGAGTTTGATTTATAAAGGGGCACTCTCAACCAATAACGATTAATATCTCAATTACACCACCATTACATCATCAACTCATCCAACCAAGCGAGGTTCGAGAAGTGAGGCGCGTGAAAAAACATCTGAAAACAGTACTTGTAAATAAGTTTAAAAAAAGTCAATAAAAGCCCAGGATTTCACAGCGAAGGGAATAGAGAACTTACCAGAGAGGAGGTCTCCGTTGCTGTAGGCTTTCCCGCGGGCCTCCTCTCCTCCGTTGGGCACCGCAGACACCTGCTTGGCCGAGGTGCAGCCCATCTCAGCCACTCTGCTCACCCCCGAGCATCACAGGCCCACCTGGTGGAGTAAACACACATTTCCTGAACTGACCTGACTGTTCTAAACGGCTGGGTTTCCCAGATATCATGGTATAGGCTCCATAGTGTTGCACATGCTCAGATGATGTCCTCTAGGCCGCACATAAGCCTTAAACACAACACCATAGAAATATGACAAACTAGACTAGAGCATAGGCTTTCATGTACGTATAAGGCCTCACATTGTGTGTGTGTTTGT
>OOFJ01130871.1:0-11836 GCA_900323375.1 Benthosema glaciale | reverse complement strand
CTTTCATCGGCACGCGGATGTTCGTGTTCGGCGGCCACGGTGACCAGGACCAGCACTACTACAACACCATCCGCGTGTTCGACACAGAGACCAACGACTGGTGGCCGAACGCGCGTGTCGTGCCCGGCCTCTTCCTCCCCGAGTGCCGCGAGGACCACTCCGCGTTCACCTATAACGGGGAGCTATATATCTTCGGCGGCCACAGCTGGAACCAGACCTTCGACGACATGTGGAAGTTCAACCCCGACACCTTCTCCTGGACGCGGGTCGAGCCCAAGGGTGGGCGCCAGTGCTGGAGGTTCGGCATGTGCTGCTGCATGGTGGGAGAGTGCATCGTCATCTTCGGAGGATACAGGCCGCAGGTGCAGACCAACGTGGGGCTGATCTTGGATCTGAGCCCTAGTCTGAAGACGTTGTGCAAGCTAAAGGTCATTCAGCACGGTCTGGACCAGTCGGGACTCCCGCTCAACGTCAGGTGGGAACTGACGGTCATGGATAACGGCAGCAGCAAGAGGAGAAAAGGCCCGGAAGCATGACATCGAAGCGGAGTTGAATCCCGCCAACTCTTACAATAAGGGATGTCGTCGCACTATCCCAGAGGACCCGGTCTATTAACAGACGCCTGGAAAGGGGTGGGAGACGGTTGTCGCCTCATCACTAAATCTGGGACTCGGGGATGTCAAAAAACCTACCACACAGGCAAAAGAGCCTGCTGAACTACCTACACACATGGGGGTCGCCCCCACATCAAATCGTCCATTTAGAATGGGGCTTGCATGCGAGTGCAGCGAGCCCGAACATACGATGACCACCTTGTACAGACCACCTACAGTAGCCGGCCTCTTCGACACAGGCCCAGAGACGACGAGAGCTTATGCGCACAATGTCTGTCGATACATGAAAGGAACTAGAAAGACAACTGATGCCATTTGCGTAAAGGAACGGATGGTTATAGGAGAATATGAGATAGGAGATGATAATGACTGCAAAGATTGAGAGACGTTTGTGTTTTTTATGCTGCTCAGCCGCGTCTTTTGTTTGTTTTTCGTTTAAGGTTTTTTTCAGAGGGGTACAGAACACACAGAGACGGTAGGGAATAAAATATGGGGATAAACTGATGCCCAGAGTATGACGGCATGCAGACACAGAGACAGACACATATAGTACAGGCAGGCAGACATAGACACACAGAGGCAGGCAGGCACACAGGCAGACACATACAGACCTCTATATCCAGTATGGGCTTTATACAGCATAAGACAGACATACATTTCTGGTTTTGGACTATCGCTGGTCCAAACAACTTCCGACTCTTTACTTCACATGTGCATGTGACGCATGCAGGCAAACCGCTGTGCATTGGATGGTTTATGTTTATGACGCTTCGTCAATGTCTGGGGCCACATATAAATGGATCCTTATGGGTTTGTAAGTCTGCTGGAACGTTTTTGAGTTGTGTAACCCATTCACGGGACAATAGCTCCACCAGAGAGCTGTAGACTTCCCTGTCCAGAGCAACATCAGTGACTTCCTCCTGGAGGATACCAAGACGGTTCAAGGCCAGCAAGTTGATGTAATCCCTCCATCTGGTCCTTGGTCTGCCCCAGGGTCTCCTCCCAGTGGATATATAATCCATCTGGTCCTTGGTCTGCCCCAGGGTCTCCTCCCAGTGGATATATAATCCATCTGGTCCTTGGTCTGCCCCAGGGTCTCCTCCCAGTGGGACATGCATCGAGGCCCTTCCTAGGGAGACGCTCGAGAGGCATCCTAACCATAGGCCGGAAGCACCTAAGCTGACTCCTTTCCAGGCGAAGAAGCAGTGGCTCTACTCCGAGTCTCTCCCGCGTGACTGAGTAACACAAGTTAATTGATCGGGGATTCCCTTCCCTCCCAATAACGATTTACATTTTCATAGTTTAATTCACATTTTAATACGTTTTAAAACTTATGGGGTGGGTTGTCATCGGATACAGAGTGGGATAGGTGACGCGTTCTGATGACGTCACCGCAAAAAAAAATTGTCACACTGGCATGCAAAGGCTTCTGGGAAATTGAAGCCCAACGCATTCCAAAGGTGGCGGTAGTGCAGCGTGAGCGTTCTTCCTCCGCTCTGTTGTTGTGATCGCCACTTTGGACTATTTTTCAACACTACGACAAACGATCACATTTTAAAGCATATTTTAATGAAAAGGAACTCATTCATTCCGCAGTCAAACTGTTAATGTTTGTTTAGGGTAAATCATGATGTAATTCATGCCAGTCAAGTCTATGGACTTTAATGTTTGTTTAGGGTAAATTATTATGTAATTCATGCCAGTCAAGTCTATGGACTTTAATGTTTGTTTAGGGTAAATTATGATGTAATTCATGCCATAAATGAATCAGGCACCCCTCACTTCACACAAGTGTGATTTTTGAGGGGCCCTCCTATATATAGGCTTTCATCTAAGTCACTTCTCATATTTGCCATTGACAATGAAAGGATAATTTAAGTCATATATGCCTGAAATATGTAAATTTGTGGCAACACAAATATATATCCAGTTGTCATCTTACATCATCATGGTGAAAAGATACGTTTTTGTTTAGTGTAGTGTTTCACTGTGTCATCTTGAATACTACTGAAAGAACAGTATTCTTCAGATGAGAGCCACACCAAGGGCTCCATTTTCGTCACGCTAAACCCCCTATCCCTAAATTTATTTTTTTCTATTTTGAAGAACATTTTGGAATAGTTAAAATGGCCAGTCTACAAGCTCACAACATGTCAATGTAGATTGGCTAGTTGAACTATTCAAAAATGTTTTTCAAAATAGTAAAAAAAAAGAAAAAAGAAAAAGGCAAAGCAGTTTAGGGATAAGGGGTTTAGCGGTGACGAAAATGGAGCCCCAAATCTCATGCTTGCACCCTAATTAGTTGCACACTGGTGAGGCACACTAGGCTCTCTCTCTCTCTCTCTCTCTCTCTCTGTCTCTCTCTACACAAACAAACAAAAACATCACACCCATGTGAAGTGAGGCGTGCACTTATCATACTTTGCAGGAAAAAAAAGTACTGCCAAAGCAGACAACCCACAACACTCCAAGTTTAGAAAGGTTGTCATCAGAGGTAAATAAACCATGTGAAAAGGACATAATATAATGAGTGCTGCCACATTTTCTATATGACTATATGTACTTTGCTCAGCCAATCAAATCATCGCTAGGGGGTGATCAGCCAATCACAAGACAACGTTTGTGATTGGCACAACCTGGGCATAGGACAAACAGTTGTGTTTAACTCATATACAGCCAAGGACAAGTTAAACGATTATTAGTATTTTCCCCCAATGGTTCTCACTGCCAAGGATGAGTTGATCAAATAAAAAAATAAAAAAATAAAAAGTCAAATGATGACCGATTGACCGTTCTGCCATACAGACATAATATGGGTCAAGCTCTAGTTTAGACCAGCTGTATTGCTTTGGTCAGAGCCATCTAGTCGAAGAGTTGCAATATTCAGGGGGCAGAAAACAGCACTCGCTGGCTGTTCATGCAGCCTTGAACTGTGACAAGCTGGAGTTGGAAATACACTGTTTTCAATGAGGGTGGCGCAAATAAGAGCTATTTTAGGCATGTGTGCAAAATGCCAACTGTTTTAAAGTATTGCACAGAAACAACTAAAGTCTCGGTAATGTTTATGTTGTACTGTTAATACAAAACAATCTACAATAAAGGGATTTAAGATTGTTAAAGCTGGACTGTTGCCTGAGTCCAATGCATTTCTGTCTACTTCAGGTCCAGGACTTGTCCCTATTTGTTGTCTCCATTTTCAATAGAAGTCTATGTAGAAGAGCCGCCATTAGACCGGACCCATGGAAGTGAACGGAGTTTGCGTGACACATACTCTAAGGCGGGGTGTAAAAATGGGTGTACCCCCAGTGTACAATAGTACACCCATTTCACATTGCTAAACAAGGGCGCAAGGCTCTGGTTTAGGCCAGCTGTATTGCTGTGGTTACCTCCACGTCAGCAGGGGTCAGTTTGCAGTTCCTGACCAGCATGACAGTGATGATGTCCAGGGTGGTCTCATCCAGACGCTTACGCAACACCTTGACCAGCTCATCTGTGATCTCTGGACCTGCAACATGAACGCACACACACAGTTAACACTTTTAAGGCGCATTCATACTCCAGTTTGAGGTGATAGCTTATCACTGCAGTGTAGTTTTTTTTTTTAAGGGTTAGAAACTACAACATCACTCAATTCATTCAAAAATCCTTTTCAAAATAGTAAAAAAAAAAGTCAAAGAAGTTAGGGATAAGGGGTTTAGCGTGTGACGAAAATGGAGCCCATAGTCTATAGGAGTGGCTACTGTCAAAAGAAGTGGCACACCCCCCTGCTAACGAAGGCAAAAATGGCCTATGCACACTGTGCACTGTGCAATAAAGTAAAAATCTTACCAGCGTTTCCAACTCCATGGACCAGCAGCAGGATGTGTTTGTCCACCTGTCCCACAGGCCTGGAACCTTCCAGAGAAGACCTGGAGCCCTGAGAGAGAACACCAAAACCACCTGAGCACCTGATTCTACACAATGTCTTCTAAATCCAGACAGTTTTCTGAAAACCCCTTTTTTTATTTGCAAGGACTGTGGCTCAGCAGGTAGAGCAGGTCGTCCAATGATCCGTGGGTCGGTGGTTCGAATCCCGGCTCCTCCTGTCTACATGTCGAAGTGACTCTGAACCCCAAACTGCTCGCGATGTGCTGTTTGGCACCTTGCATGGTTCCTTCCGCCATCGGTGTATGCATGTGTGTGTGAATGGGTGAATGTCATGCACTATGTAAAGTGGCTTGGATAAAGGCGCTATATAAATGCAACATTTACATTTACCCCCCTGTCCTTGCAAAGAAAAAACAATTTGAGAACCACTAGTAAACATATGTCTATGTTAAAGCGTTTTCCTAGCGGTTTCTGACCTTGTTTTAAGGTTACTTATTTGTATTTGTTGTCTTTCTGTTACTTATTGATTGTTCTGGTTTCATTGTGTTATATTTACTTGTTTTGTTATTTGCTGCTCCTGTAAAGCACTTTGTAACTGTGTTTGGAAAAGTGCTATATAAATAGAGTTCATTATCATTATCATTACTAGCTTGAATGTCATGTGCCATAGTGTCGTAGTGAATCTGGTTCAGTCTTATGACCAACATACGAACATGTAAAGAAGAAAATCTAAAATGTGTCATGGACAAGACCAAGTCTTTGTCACAGACACATTTGTCTGTGTACTGAAATATGGATCGCAAGGCATGGCCTAGTAGTCGACTAAAACTAGACTGACATCCCAGGTGACTATAAAATGTAGTCCCGGGGCTGACTATAAAACATCCCAAGTGACTATAAAATGGAACTAAAACTAATTCACCTTTAGCTAAGCCCCACCCACTCCCACATAGACACTCCCACCTGGACACTTTCCAGCCGGGCTCATTCATTCCAATCTAAATATCATGGATTTTACAAATTAAATACTGGTTCATTTTTGGAACCGGACGTTCAAAATCTCTTCCAAATCCGTCAACATGGCCTGCCATATGCACTGGAAACATATGTGCGTGACATTTTTTTTTTTTTTTTACAATGTTTTATCAGAACAGGAACACTATTGGTGGAGAGGTTTGTCTAACCCATGCTATGCTTAGCTGTGATTGGACCATAGCAGTTTTGGGAAGGGGCTTCGCTATAGGTCATTTCAGAAGACTAGGACTAAAACATCTAATTGTTGTGTGGTCTCTCCGTACCGTGAGGTCCTCTGAGCAGAAGGGCTCCTGACTCCTGGCTAGTCCAACGGAGTGAGATGAGTTTCCATCCACCTCGGAGGAGGACTTCCCGCTTTGAGACGTTTCACACAGCCTTGAAGGAGACACCAGGGAGTCCACACAGTCATTCACAAAGAAAAGTGGTAAAAAGTGCTTCGGACAAATGGACCCTCAAACTGTCTGCTAGAGCAAATAATAACTCCACCACCTTTCCCCTCATTGTATATTTCTCTTTTCCCTTTTACCTCCACTATGAGTTCCTGTTTTTTGGCTTTATAGTAGTGTATATTTGTATGTCTCTAAATGTTATGATGAATTGAACATGGTGGACCCTATTTACAATAGGGTCCACCATGTTCAATTCATCAAGTGAATACAATTGTAATGCTTTATGGTGTCACTGTCGTCCACAGTTAAAGATGGAGTGCCATGATTTTTGTACTTTTTCTGTTTTGCATGCGTCTATGGAGTTAACATTACCCTAATACACCCCCCGGTGTAGTTATAATATTCAAATATGTGTTCCCTGTGTATTTTTGGTTTCTTCCTGAAAGCTGCAAGCCTTCGAAATAACACCATTTTAGTGACATCACAACCCCACCCACAATATCATACAAGAACAGCTGTGGGGAAGGCTTAAATTCAGGTGGGCGGTGCTCAGGTGAACACCATGCATACCTAATGAACTGGTGGGTGTGGGCACAGTATTGCTTATATAAGGCGTCCTTCATTTCCTGAAAAGTTTTTATTATATTTTTTAAATTTTCAGAAAAATGATCCTTTTGGAGTTCAGAGTCAAACTAAACATAATGCCTCAACTCCTACAATTCCAGGTGCTTGTCAGGGTGTGTGTGCGTGTGTGTGTGTGTATGCGTTTGTGTGTGCATGTAACCTGAGGTAGAAGACTGATTTGGTGGTGCGCTCCTGGTACACAAACATGTTCTTCCTGTTGACCACACAGAATGAGTTGAGCACGGAACGCAGGGCCTGGATGGCTGGAGGAGAGAACGCACGCACGCACGCACGCACACACACACACACACGGAAAGTAAATAAAAACGAAGCTATGATGACTACAACTAAGACTAAATATACCGACTTCCAATTTCATTAACAAATAAAAACTAGAATAAAACAAATGTCCGACAGAGACTAGTGGTCAAGAGATCCAGTATAACTAAAAGATGTCATTGCATACGCTGCGACACGTTGTGAGCTTATAGATAGATCTGCTATTTGCAGCATGCAACCAAGCTTGTCTTTTAGTTCTCTCTTCTCCCGAACATTTAGATTTTATTTGATGACAAAATTCAATATATTTAGTCACAGTTTTACTCATCACAGCATAGTCTTTATTCCGCTTTCCACCGTAGAAAAAAAGATAGTTAGGGGTCATGGTGGCACAGTGGTAGTGCTGTCGCCTCACAGCTAGAAGGTCCTGTGTTCGATTCCCGCTGGGGATGCTTCAGTGCCACCAGTGCCCATACCCGAGGCGGGGTTGGCGAAAAGGGCCTTTCTGTGTGGAGTTTGTATGTTCTCCCCGTGTCCCTTAGGGTAGGTACCCTCACAAAAAACACACAGTAATCCTGGTCTCTAAACCAGCCCCCCCCTGGTCAGGCAGGGCACCTGATGGAGGGGAAAGGAACTGGTCGGAATAACGTGTTCCTTCCATGCGCTACGTCCGGCCGGTTAAAAGAGGCAGCGTGGACTCCTCATGCATAGAAGGAAGCATGAGGCCAGTCTGCTGCCCCCCCAGGTTGGCGGAGGGTGTGTAGAGCCCAGGATCACATTAGATAATTGACACAGGGGTGAAAAATGGGTTACAAAATTGTGGGATAAAAAAAAAAAATATTATAAAAAAAAAAAATAAAACACATTGGTTCTAATCCTTCGAGGAGGTATAATATAAGAAGCGGGTTCGGCGCTCACCTCTGGACACGCCCATGTTGGGTCCCATCTTGAGGCGTGGGTGGATGTGGATGATGGTGCTCCACACCACCTCGCAGGCAAAGTGTCCCGGCATGAACTGCATGGTGGCTGCCAGGTAGTCCCGGGGCTGGTAGCTCTCCTCCGTGCCATAGTCTGTGGACGGACATCCCAAAATGTCACACGTTAGGGTCATAGTCTGTGGGCGGACATTCCAAAATGTCACATGTTAGGGTCATAGTCTGTGGACAAACACCCCACAATGTCACATGTTAGGGTCATAGTCTGTGGACGGACATCCCAAAATGTCACACGTTAGGGTCATAGTCTGTGGACGGACATCCCAAAATGTCACACGTTAGGGTCATAGTCTGTGGACAGCAACAGTCAACCCAAAATATCATAGTTTGTGGACAGACAACCCAAAATGTCACACATTAGAGTCAATAGCGAGTTTAAGATCGCTCGACCGTCCGACGTGCGATGTCAAAAATGAATGGCTCAGTGCTCCATATATAAGCCTTGCGGCCGACGGCAGAACACAGCTTTTGGCGTCTTGTTAACAACGTCGACGACAGGGAAGGTGCATGTACGTGTCACCATGGGAACCAGAGATGCCAGTGGAAGGGGTGGTGCCCTGTTGGCGTTGTCTGGTTTCTTAACTATGTGGGCTTCTGTGGCAACGGCGTCGGAGCACTTCCTACGTCCTTGTCGTGTCGAAGTCGCAGGGAGGGCGATCTTAAACTCCCTATTGTCTGTGGACAGACACCCCACAATGTCACATGCTAGGGTCATAGTCTGTGGACACCCCACATTCCCACAATGTCACATAGTATATATTATTATTTTTTGTGCTCAATTGGGTATTTTAAAGTAAAGTGTTACCAATCTAAGCTGTGTTCATGATTTGTGTTCGAAACAGACTGATCCTGCAAGCATTGGAAGTCAAACAAAAAGTGTTGTATCCTGCCGTTTTTTTCTTCTTACTAATGATTTGAACGGCCCAAAATATTGTGTTTGTTGTCATGATTTGTCACGATCCGAGTTGGCTTCGTCCGTGGCGTAATCATGTTTATATAAATCATTTTAGAAATGTCTGAGAAAAATGAACGGGGATTTCACTTCAGGAACTGGCGTAGGGGGCGGGACTGCGATGCTCTATAACAGGCCGCTCTGAAGAATTTGGGGCAGAGGTTAGTGGTTGGCATCCAGGGATGCCAACCACTCTGGGACCACTCTGGGACACACACAGTGTGTGTGTAGGGTTTGGTATCGGCCGGGTGACCATCACCGCAGCCATCTTGCCAGCAAGGTGGTAACTGTCTGCAATTTCCCATCAACAGTCCTAAACATCCAAACAGGAATCTCTTTGGACGTGTGTTTGACTGTACTCTGTACAGTTTACATTGCTTCCAAAAAAGTATTCAATCAATCAATCAATCAATCAATCAAGGCAAACATTAAAGAGGAGGAAGAAGCGAACGCAAACGGCAGAGCAGTTCAAAAGAAATAGAGCTGTCTGTGGTGGTGGTCGCCGGCATTGCCAGAAATTTTAGTGGCACTCGATGTGTTAACAACTGTTATTTTTAGGGCAGTGTTATCTGTTGTGGGGCTTTCAGAGTGAGAGCTGAAGCTACATTGGCGAGGTCTACCTCCCTCTTTTTTTACATGGCGTGCTGGATGCCCTAACATGCCCTTGGCTGTTGGTAGTCATGGCTGCCAGTTCCCACCTGATGTTGTGTGGGAGTTCAGACATGTCCAGACCGTACTGAATAACTGCCAGCTTGCATAAGGTCTTCAGACTAGGACTCAAGTCTAAGATGTACAGGTCATAATTGACTGTTCTGTGTGATGATACTTGTCTTCCAAAGAGGATGACGACACTATATCCCACCATGCAACAGCTTACCATGCGAGAAGTGCTTAAACATGGAACATTCCCTTTGGACTGGACCTTCTTCCAGGTGAAGGTCACTGGACTGAATTTCCACATATCATTGTATAACTGGTTATTTTTCCTGCCATCAAATATGTACAGCTCTCCGTTGTAGGTAAAGGCTGAATGATCGTAGCGTGCTTCTGGAAGAAGTTGTGCGGAAGGTGTGTTCATCCAGTGGTTGTTCTCTGTGTCAAACACTCTGGTGGTGTTGTGGACACCATCACCGTGGTACACCCAGCCCCCAAATACAAACATCTTTGTCCCGATGATAGTGGCAGAGTGATATCCTGTAGCAGGAGATGGAATTCCTCCGGTGTTAATTAAAGACCAAACCATTGTGCTGGTATCCAACTTGTAGGTGTCATTAGTCCATACAGGACTAGTCAGTGTCCATCCTCCATAGATAAACATGACCTTGCCGGAGACACAGGCTGAATGGCCCCACCTCCCCTCTGGGACAGTCCCAAAAACCCTGGGTGTGAGCATTCTGTGGTCGCCCACATGAAATACATAAAGCACCTTGCTGCTTGCTGCTGTTGCTCGCAACATGTCAGTCCTTCCCCCCCAGATGTAGATTAAAGGGTCGATCAGCACAGCTGTGCAGCTGGTGAGCATGGGGTGAATCTCAAGGGGGTGTTGTCCTCTTCCAGGTGTCTCTGGGGGCAACTTGGTCCAGCATAAAGACACCGCATTGAAGACATGCACTTCAGTCCGACGCTCGGACTCGATAAAGTCTCCTCTGAAGCAGTACACTTTGTGGTCCACTGCTACAGCAGCATCAAACAGTGTCTCCGGAAGCCCTTTTAGGTGCACCGTCCAATGGAGCATTTCACACAGTAGATTATAGGCTTCACCCCGTAAAAGAATGCAGTCCTGAAGATCTAGAATAAACAACTTGAAGGAATGCAGTCCTACTGTGTGGGTCAGCACTTCTATAGGTTAGCGGGCCTATGTGTGACGTAGACATGATGTCACATGTTGGCCAAGTCGGTGTGTCGTAGCTTCTACTACTCTGACAACTGCTACAGTGTAGAGACGTAGTGACGACCAGGCATCGCACGACCAGATTGCATTAAACAACGTCAAACTCACCAACATCTTAGCTGTATGAAAAGCTTGAATTATCCACTGAACGTTCCACATGTTGATCCTTCTCCATCCATCCTTCCTCTACGATGTCTCCCTTTTCACTGATAGCTGTCCATTTAAACTCCTTCCCCAAAGTTATTAGCGCAGCCGCGCCCGAAAATAGAGTTCTCAACATGCCTGGAAATTAAGGTCCGGTCCCACCTAAACAAGGAAGCACAAGGCGTTGCCTCGCAACATCCGCTGCCAAATAGCGATCTGTTTTTACACCTAGGTGCTAGGATTTCATTACAAAATGGAATAAAGTTCCGCCAGCGCAGCTACAGCTCTTATTCCGAAAGCCACTCCATCCAGGCCGACCCGGGAAAAAAAACAGAATGATAAAGCTGTTGTTGTCACCTTAACGGATACCTAACACGTCCGTAGCAGCGTTTAGATTCCAACCAAGGTGCTTATTGCCGGCAGAAAGGCGGAGCGCAGCCACACTGTGCCACGCTGCAGAAAGACCACGGCTAGCGCCTCTAGGAGAGACGAAGCTTTGTTTCTGCCCGTAAACAAGGAAGCGAACGGCGTCATCATCATCAACAGCCACAGCCTGTTCGAGCCACTGCCACACCCGCGGCCGGGAAAACGTTTCCGGAGCATCAAGAGCAGCACCACCAGACTCTTGAACACTTTCTATTTGTCTACAATTAGACTGCTGAACAAGAACTAAGTCTGGCGACACTGACTGAACTGATCTGTCTGTTTTAGCGAAGACTCTGTATTTATATACATCACTTATTTATTTGTTTTTTTATGCATACATATTGTATCATGTATAGATTAGTAATATACTATGCACTTTTTTTTTCTTTTCTCTTAACTGCATGATGAGCTTGCACAAACAAGAATTTCACCCATGTTACTTGTAATGTGATGTGACAATAAAGATTGATTCTGATGATTCTGATTCTGAGATTAGTAAAAACGCTGGTAGTGTGTGCAGACTGCAGACTGTTCTAGAGAAACTCTGGCAGTAAATGATGAGTAAATGACTAATGAAATGTTACATCAGTTGGTTATCAACTGTGTAAGCATTTCAGTAG
>OOFJ01130822.1:0-10551 GCA_900323375.1 Benthosema glaciale | reverse complement strand
GTTGTATTGTGCCTTTTCCTTTGGCAATGTAAACGTACGTTTACATTGCCAAAGGAAAAGGCACAATACAACAGTACAACATACAATACAATCAAGACAAAGATTACGTACATTTGAAAGTCAGAATCTTCAATAAATAAATGTCTATGTACCAAGAACACTCAATGTGGATAGTGCAGGAGTACACACAATGATTGGTCTTGTGTTGGGTGGTTGTCAATGGGTGGTTGTGTTCCATTTGATATCCTTCTCTTATCACAGCAGGTCACGAATCTTTCTGTTGTGTTTGCACATTGTTGTACTTCGCCCAGCAGATATGGGAATTTTTTGTCATTAGTCATGTTTTCGAAGTCTCCGTGGGTGATTGTAATCTGTGGGAAGTATGTGTCTCTGATGTCTTGGTACAATGGACAGATGGTTAGGAAGTGTAGCTCGGTTTCCACTTCATTTTGTGTGCAGTGGGTGCATAGTCTGTATTCTCTCAAGATGCAGGTCCACCTATGACGGCCTTTCTCGATTGCAAGACTGTGCTCACTGAGTCTGTATCTAGTTAAGATTTGTCTTTGTTTTGGGTCTGTCACGGTGCTCAGGTATTCTGCCATGGTGTATTCTCTGTTTAGGGCCAGATAGCATTCTAGTTTACGGTTTCTAGGAAACCATGCAAGGCACCTACCAGCACATCAGGAGCAATTAGGGGTAAAGTGTCTTGCTCAAGGACACATCAACACTAACTCTGGGGGAGCCTGTGTTCGAACCGGTAACCTTGTTGCCATCCAGTCACTCTACCCCTGAGCCACCGCCGCCCGTCATGCTGTACTGTATATAGCACAGCACGACAGAATAGTTGATCTCGTAACAAAGGACATATCTAAACATTTTACACTGTGAGAATGTACAAACATTCCTGTGACCTGCATGTGTCAAACCTTTCAACTTTGCACATCTCTCTGCTAAAACACCAGATGTTGTTGTTGTCAATGAAGGGAACAGATCAGTGGCCTGCACCTTTGATTAGCTATCTTAGAAGAAGCCTTTATGGCCAAAGTCGTTAAATACCAGCCGCTCCTCCAAACCATCACAGAGCTATAGGCTATAGGTGCAATCTACTAAACGGCTTGCAAAATTCTATGCAATCTCTTCTACTATTGGTAGCCGCCAAATCTGGTCGAAATCGCTGTTACTTGTACCCCTGAAAGGTGCGTGGGTATTTGTCTGGGATTTGCTGATTGCATTTTCTACAGCACCTTTGAAAATATTTGTGTCCTTGTATTGTATGTCTTATGTGGACATAAACAAATGATTAAAATGTGTGGGCCTGGCTGCCACTGGCTTGAGGTGCCGCTGGAACTCGGATCCCTTTTGATTAAAATGTGTGTGTGTGTGTGTGTGTGTGTGTGTGTGTGTGTGTGTGTGCGTGCGTGCGTGCGTGCGTGCGTGCGTGCGTGTGTGTGTGTGTGTGTGTGCGTGCGTGCAATGTGCATGTGTGTACTGACTCTATCGGTGATAGAGTTCCTGATACTAGAACAGAAACGGCAAATAAACCTGCAGTCCAAGTTAAGGCAAGGATATCAAGAGAGCTCAGGTTTAATCAACGGTCCAGACACCCAGATCTTAAATGATGTAATTAAATGAAGTGTAATTGGACAGTATAGTCCTGACTCCTAAAACTGGCAGTGCCGAGTTCCATAACCTGTGCAGTCTCAGTTGAGATGTATGTACAGTCAATGTCGCATGTTGTATTCCCAGGGGCGTTATCAAATCTCAAGCCAAGAGGAAATCAATTACCGTTCATGTCTACTTCACTGTACACACATACCCTTGAAAATCTTCACAATAACTCGGCAACATCAATCATTCAACAGGTTGTAATGTAAGTTATGTAACTATACTGTCATTTTTCAGAAACTGAAATGACACTTGCTATGTGCGTCAGAAGCACCACAGAAGGACAGCTGACAAGCTGACTGCATGATTACCCATCAACAGCTATCAAACAGAGATAGGCAATGCAGCAGCAACTTAACTCTGGAACTATAGGTCAATTTATCTGGCTTCTTTGAAGGCTGAGCATGATGATGGATCAAGTATCACGGAGAAGAAAAGCACAGGTTGAAGTTTCATAGAAAACCCACATAATATACAACAACAAAATCCTGAACTATTCTGGGAAGATGATGGTCATAAGTTAGAGTGTTTTTTTAATAATGAAGTATTTAGGATAGCACAGTTTGTTTCTAGAGCCTGGAGTAGAAGACAATCTGCAGCTCTACACTAATGGTGTATTTTATGGTATGGTATTTTATTTTATGTTGTATATTATGCAATCTGCCTTGTAAGGATCTGGGGTGTATTAGTTAGTTTAGTATTCACTTGATCATTGTTTGCAAACTGTCATGTTGGTTTATTGTCATTGTTTATGTAAAAAGTTAATTGTCCTGTAAGTCCATATGGGCTGGGCTTCTTTGGAAGCATGACACTTAAATAAAGAATCAATCAATATACTCTGAGATTCAAAAATAATAAAAGAATCCCAAACTTTCAGTGAAACAAAATTAAATCTAACCTTGCTTTACCATGCGTGTAACAACTCTCAAGGTTCCAGCAACTGTTGAATGACATGATGAACAGAAATCTGGAAAACCCATGTTTATCAGCGTTTTTTTTTTTATGTCACGACTCACGAACCCCCAAAATGATATGTATTTGTCCACAGATCCTCATCTCAAACAATTTTGTTCCAGGGACCCTCAGAAGCTAAGTTTTGAGTTTAAAAAAAAAGTTCAAATCTAAAATGACACTGATACGGTTTTAATGGATTCATAAGATATCTGGCCCATTAGGTAAAAATCAGGAACAACATACACACTACACAGCCATACAACATCTATAAGAATAATACTCTTTATTTATCCATCACTTTTGCCTCCAAGATGTTAAACTACTGCTGATTTTGACTCAAGTGAATACTTTAACAAAATCCAACAAATCTGAAAATGTGAAAATATGCATACAGTATAAACCTGGCCAGTATTTTATAAATAATTAAAAAAAAGCTCTCTGATAATAATCACATTATTCTATATCTGCACTATTACACGTAAAGACTGTAGTAATGTACACACACAGCTGTAATTGACTGGTGTAATACTGCCCTCTACAGGGCAAAAGATGACTACACAAGTTAAATGAAGATTAGTCTGGCAAATTACAGACAGATTAAGACAGTTGAAAGTAAAACAAAAAAAGAAAAAAGAAAGAACAGAAAAAGTAAATTAAAATCTTCATCTGTGCCTAATCCTTTCACATCCCTCAAAAGTCGTCTTTTAGACGTCTAAATATTTGTCTAAAAATGGGGTAAAAGTAGTCACAGTCTAGGCTTAGATTAGACGTTGAAACAACGTTGTTTGTTGTTGAAACAATGTTGTTTCAACATCTATTTATAGACGTCTAAAAAATAACCTGGCTATCAAGGTCTAAATATAGACCTTCTCTAGATAGATGTTGAAACAACGTTGTTTCAACAACAAACAACGTTGTTCCAATGTCTAATCTAGACCGACTATTTTTACCCCGTTTTCTAGACCACCCTTAGACGTCTAATAGACTACAAAAATGCCCAGTGGGATCTATTCATTGCGCAATCACTCACGATGTAGACGGAGCTAGCCTGCCCTCATTTTGGCCTAGAGAGGTGTGTCGCGTCTCAGATCTGCGGCCTGCCTGATTGGATCTCACCGATTTGTCAGTCAACCCCGGCCCCTCCTCTCCCCCCCAGTGCTGCGCTACATCACATCATTTGGAGTGACGCCCACCCGGAAGGGTAGACTCCCACTTCTAGGCCACCGCGGGGAAGGAATTACTCCAGGCTTTCCTTTTTTGTGCAGACGAAAATGAAAGCCTGGATATCGAGGCTACTCACGATGCAATTATACTAAAGTGCTCAGTCACTGATATTCCATATTGCTAGCTTTAATGAGACAATGTGGTCAATGAGTCCATTCACAGCTGAACCCATTAAAAATAAAATAGTTTACTATAGGGCTTTCCAGTCGGGTCTAGTTAGATTGGGTTTTTGGGAGTGGAACGTGTCCCCTCTTTGCTGCCACTGTACACATTAAATGTAAGTGTCGAGTCAACTCTGAAAGAGTATAAAAATGGACCCTGGGTCAATTTCTGAATGACAACTCCTTGGAATTTCAATGTGTGCACTAGTTTGTCCAACGGCTAACCAAGTAATGGCCTTGGCTTGGAGATCAGATCAGATCCCTCTCAGGCTACAACCACGGTGCCAAAGTGCCGCCTGAGCTGTTCCAGAAACATGAAGGTCAGAACTGTGTGAGGGATGAGGCGGATCCCAGCTGGAACCAGACCCTTCATGGACGCACAAATAGTGAAGTTAGAGATTTTTTTCAAAGGAATATTGAAAGCAAGTCAATAATATGTTTAAGAATGAAAGAGATTATTTGGGACATTATTATCATCTCATTTAAAAGAGCACAGAAGTGTGACATAATTTACGCATCCCACATGGGTTACGTTTTTCCCCCATTCTGAATTCCCATTGACATCTTTAATATCGTCATAAAAATATAAAATAATATAAAATATAAAATAATTACATAAGCGTGGCAGTTTGTGACGGCTAAAACGTTAACCGCTGCCGAATTAATACACTTTTTGCCAGAAAGTGTCTGACTAGTGACTGACTATACAGAGCCCCCTCCTTGACAATAGTGGCAGGACAATTTGTTTATTTTTGAACCACAATTCATATATGAGAGGATTCTAAGATGACCCATACTCCATAGAGAAATTACTTCTGTGACCCAGGGGATGAGTGAGTGACGTCAGGACTTCAGTGTTAGAATCTACCTTATAGAATGCCCTAGGACCCAGCTTTGCTGTTTCTGTCAGGCAGTGAAAAACACCCTGAAACCAAAATAAAGAAATTAGCAGAAGCTGGGGAATGTTGACCTGTGTATAGTTCTCTAGTTGGTGCCAGCAATGAAAACATTTATGCCTGAGTAAAGACGAGCTGAAACCACCAACCACTGGTACTACTACCATTGGTGGTACTTGAGCCTCCCTCTGGTGGTACTCAAAGGAGTCACCCAAATAAGGAGAAAAAAGACAAAAGTGGAATGAAATATTTATATTACTACAGGTGGGCTGTCCTCCAGACGTGCTGAAATGAGCATGACAGCACACCTAGCCGTTAATAGAGGATTTGAGAACGGATTAATAACATAAAAAATATCATCAGTTGTGCTGATTATCGATTAGACCGATTTTTGTCAGAGCAGCAACATTATTGGTTTAGGAACGGGCAGGTATACGCTCCTGTATCAGTTTCTGAGGTGGTACTTCAATAGAAAAAGGTTGATGGGAACCAATGCTCGGAATAAAGCATAAAACATGGAAGCAGACGCAGTAGACATGATAGGTTTGTTGTAACATTTTGGTAACACTTCCTATGAAGCCCATGTCTATAAATATACTTATAGGGCATTATAATTGATCTGCTTATAATAACACTGTATATTAATTATAATACTTAAAGACATGTCAGTAAGGCAGACTCACCCTGTATTCTCCTGCTGAATTCATCATTCTGGTTTTAACAACATCCAGTGGTTGGCACAGGATGGTTGTACAGCTCCCCTGTGTAGAAAAAGGGGATAAGATTTTTTTTTACATTGATTCTTACTGTTGAAGTGTACTGTACATATATATACCAAGACCATGATGGTGGGACGTCAGTTACTCACCGCAAAGACACTGGCCAAAAAGTGTGTGAGGATGTTGTCCTCCAGGTAGCCAGTGGCCAGAACCAGCTGTTTGGACTGGTCATAACAAGCCAGCTGCAAGGACACAACAATAGAACAAGTAAGACGCCTTAAGGGCGAGAAGCGACCGCAGGGCACGGGGAAACAACAGACTTTAAAAAATGAAGTGTGTGTGTGTGTGTGTGTGTGTGTGTGTGTGTGTGTGTGTGTGTGTGTGTGTGTGTGTGTGTGTGTGTGTGAGAGAGTGCCGTTACAGGCAAGCATTACAGGCAAGAGTAACATTGTTACAGGCAAGCATTACAGGCAAGAGTAACAGCGTGCCGCATGACACAACTAGGGTAACAGGCAAGAGTAACAGCGTGACGCGTAACAGCGTGGCACAACTGCTGTCTTTCTTTTTTTATGTATTCAAAAGGTCTAGGGGACCCCCCTTCCCACATTATGTGGAAGAACAAGTTAGAACTGATCTGAGTCTTACAACATTTTGTGACACAGCAGATAACCATGTCCTCACCTGTCCCACAGTGACGAGAGCACCTCTAGTAGAAGCCATCGTGGCTCCAGAGAACAATCCTTTCGTCAATCCCTCTGAAATAAAAATGGTCCAGTGGTTATGCTGTATTGTTAGAAGATCAAATCCTAAAACCTTCTAAATCCTAATCTAAGTTTTCTGGAAAAACCTCATCTGTTCTGATCTGTTACTTTTCAGGATTCAAATTCAAAAGCATCCAAAGTAGCAGCAGCTATATGTCTAGAGGCAGAATCGTTTTTATAGTTTTTATAGAATCATTTTTATATATCAGTGTATTTATTATTAAGTATTTTTTTAAAGACCTGCAAGCCTCAGTCAAAGCCAACTGAGATTGTGACAACTCATGACAACAACAAAAAAAATTGTGTTGAACAAATAATTAGAAAGAAGAAAAACGAAATGTGTTTGTTGTCATGAGTTGTCACAATCCCAGTTGGCTTTAACCAAGGCTTACAGGCATTTAAATAAATACTTTATTAATGAAACGTCTATGGGAATTGTCTTCTGGGGTGCTCGTCGTCATGAAAGGGGGCGGGACTGCGACGTTTTATTGAACCAAAGACATAATGAACTGCTTTCAACCTGGCATCCCTACTTTGGTCATGTAAAATTGCATTAGTGAAAATAGCAGACCTACAAGCTCACAATATTATTATTTTTTTTTTTATTAGGCACAATTTAAAAAACAATAATACAAAAGAATATATGAAGTACAAAAGTGCCAGGAGGAGGCAAGAAACAATAGCATCTACAATGCGTCATGTTGTGAGCTTGTAGATGGTCCTGGACTATTTGTAACTGTGAATGTGAAGATACAAAGATTCTGCCTGACAGCAACAGTATTCTGTTGTTTTATGGTGACATTAGGTTATGGTGTCCTTAATTGAATCTTACCTTTGCTCCAAACTCGAAACAGTCCGTCTAGTGCATGCGCATAACTGGTGGGTAAACAAAACTCACAATGTGCTGATTTGCATACAAATATGCAATATTCCTTTTATGAATGGGACTGTAAAATATTTCAAACAATGCATAATACTGTGGACTAATGTTTCCAAATACTCACTTTCTCCTGAGCTCTACTGGCAACTTGACGTCATTCTGCATGCTGGACAGAAGTCAAATGAAAAGCATTTGATGTAATCATCATCGGCATGGGTAAAGACTAATTCATAACCTCCCTGGTGCTAATCTAGAAGTCAGTGTTAAATGTAGCCTAACTAATGCTAATACAATAATGACTGAAAGTCACTAATGATGAGTGACTTTCATTGAACATGAAAATCTGCAAAGTGATGATTTTGAGTAAAATATATATATATTCTTTTGCAAATAAGAAATACTTTACTAGCAGGGCTATAATACAATACATGTAGTTATATTGGTATATGTTGTTGTGGTATTGCTGCAACAGCAACAATTTAAAAACAACAACAACTGTTGATCTATCAGACTGATCTAAGGTCGTGTCCAAACCTTTTTCAAAGGGTGCCAAATTAGAAAATATAAAAACACCCAACTACATCTACCTATCATAATGTACTTTCGGACCATAGAGTTTTAACTACAACAGAATTAAAAAGCTGAACACGTTGCACCAATACACCAAGATCTCTGCATTGATTTCCAGTGAATTATAGAATTGATTTTAAAATATTGCTTATCTTCTTTAAATCACTTAGAGGTAGTGGTTAAGGCGTGTACCCGCCGTACAACATAGGCTTGACGCCTGGCAGCGTGTCCCGGGATCAATTCCCGAGCACGGCTGCGGATTTGGTTCCTGTCTCTTTCGGATTTTGTCCAAGTAAAAATTATAAAACCAAGTATAAAATCACAGCCCAGTCACACAAGATAATAATACTGACAACAACAAAAAAAGAAGAAATCCACAAAACACTCCAGACCAAATGATTTCTTCTACTATGCATTTTAAATTTAGCCTTTTAATGTGTTACTTTGTATGGCTATGTAAAGCACTTTGAATTGCCTCTGTGTATGAAATGTGCTATTACAAATGAAATTGCTGTGGCCAGTTGATCTGTTCAATACTTCCACAGAACGGGTTATGTACAATTATACGACAGGTCGTTTTGAGGAACTAAGCTGATTGGTTGAAACATGTCACATGCAGTGATTCAAAGTAGCACTGTTCACCGGCTAATCAAAACAAAGATTTCAGCTGTGTTTTTCCTCTCACAGCGCAGCAGACTTGTGGCTAGGCTAGCTAGTTTCTCGGGACATTGTGGTCGTACGGACTACATCTGTCATTGAAAAAATAAAAAAATTCAGCGGTTCTGTTTGTTTTAAGGGTAACTGTCGTATAATTGCAATATTACACTCAAGGGTGTGATTTAACGTGATTTGAGTCACGCCTGCGGTGCTGTAGGAACCGAAGGTATCGCAGAAGTGTAATATTGCTTAATTTATCTCAAAACACGGTGTTACCACTTCACTCACCGGACATTTATCATGTCAGCTGGCGTCCCAATGAAACCTCCTGCAAAACCTGCGGGACAAGAATCGTTAACACAGCCATCAGACATGACAAGACCTAAAAGACCCGAACAAAGTACCTGTAGCCTGTGTAGCATCACATACCTGCAAAGGCACCTAGCAGGACCTTCTGATAAAAAGGCATATCAACTTTGTTCTGGCAGCTCTGCATGTCCCTCACGGTCTCATAAATGGCAAACCGAGACAGAGAATATGTCATCTATCGGAAAGGAGAAGCAGCCATTTTAAACAAATTGTTGTTTCCAAGAGAAAAAAAACAATGATTGATTTGATTTATGCAACTGAAATAATATGATTGCTTAATTAGCTCTTCATTAAGCCCCACCCTTTGGGGTGGGGTTTAGCCACTGTCCAATGCCAGTCCAAATAGTTTAGCAACTGTTGCTATGCAGGTCAAGCTTTCTTGTCTTGTTCCCTCACTGCTAAGGTGCCCATTGGACAAGGACGGATTGGGGAGGGACTTAGTGAAGAGCTAATTGCCCATGTGCGTGCATGTCCATTCACCTGCCGACAAAGGGCTGCACTCAGACCGTTGTAGAGGGCCAAGTATCCCTCTCTCCTCACAACGCTCACCATCATCCCACTCATCCTCATCCTCACCTCCTGCTGTGTCTGTAAGTGCACCTAAAAATAGCAAACCACATACAAGTGAATCCAAGCAACGATATATACCTAAAATAGGCCTACTCCGCACAAACATTTTAGGATGCAAGGGAACAAACGAGGCAATCCCTGGACCAAAATGTGAACATAGAGTTACTGACATGGACCAGCACTGCAGTCCTATACATATGGCATGCTTAAGCTGGGCTCATGCCAAGGTGTTAGATTTTTCCCCAGCTTTTAACACCACTCAAACGCACTTTGTTGGTGGAAAAACTAAGAATTCCAACTCTAGTTTGGCTGTTAGGATCCTTGATTTCCTCTCCAACACTAAACAGAGGACGGTGAATGTGCTGGTGAGCTCTTCATTTACACGCCTGGGTCACACAGGGGTGTAGGCCTATGCTCTCACTAGTCCTGTATACAGATGACTATCTGAGCCAATTTGAGAAGAACTCGTATATCCTGAATAATGTCAGTCGGCAGTGGCTCAGGGGTAGAGTGACTGGTTTGAACCCGGGCTCCCCCAGAGTTAGTGTTGATGTGTCCTTGAGCAAGACACTTAACCCCTAATTGCTCCTGATGTGCTGGTAGGTGCCTTGCATGGTTTCCGCTGCCATCAGTGGGTGAATGTAATGCACAATCTATGCAAAACGCCTTGGATAAAGGTGCTATATAAATGCACCATTTACCATTTTTAGTGCAGTAATAGTAAGTAATTCCTTCAATGCAATGTATCAAAGACAAAAGACATGTGATGTGCATGGATGCATTAACTTCAGAGTCCAACCTCCTCCTCTCACAGTGTGTGACCTGTTGTCAGCTATAAATATGTTCAATCATCAACATTGTCACACAAGCGTTGTAATCACTCTCTTGTGGGTTAAAAAAGCCCTTGGTGTATACTCACTCTCTTGTGGGTTAACAAAGCGTATACCTATGACCATAGGTAGACCATACCTATGTGTATGACCATAAACTGTTCACATCGGGAGCAATTTGGAGTTCAGTGTCTTGCCCAAAGGACACTTCGACATGTAGACAGGAGGAGCTGGGATTTGAACCGCTGACCCATGGATCATTGGACATATGGGACATATTGGACACAGTCGCCCC
>OOFJ01130697.1:0-11569 GCA_900323375.1 Benthosema glaciale | reverse complement strand
CCACCTCCTCTCCCTCCATCCTTCCATCCCTCCTTCCCTCCGTCCTGCTCTCTCTCTCTCGTCTATAATGGCTCTATTGTTAAGTCTGGCTGCAGATTAACCTGCTATTGGGCTGCATGAGGGAAGTCCATAACACTTTATCCATCAGCTGTGTGTTTGCCAAGAGCTTCAGTCTCCGGGTGAGCATGAAGGACACTGGTGTATGGCTGGGTGTTAAAGGGTGCGTGCGCGTGTGCGTGTGTGCGTGCGAGACTGCGTGCAAGTTATTTTTGGCCTCTGTGTACGAACTAATATTGATCTATTCCAGGAGTTCTCAAGGTTTTTGGCCGGAAATGCTTTGGCAATGTCTTGGGACCCCCGCCCCTCCCTCAATACAAATTGACCGCTACAATAACCTGAATAATAGAGAAAATACATAATATAAATCAGATATAATCATTAAGGAAGGTTTATGCATGCACTATGTGTACTATGTAAACTCTCAATTTCCATTTTTCAGCCATTCAGTTGCAAATCATCTGGGGACCCCCCAAAATAATTTCGGGACCCCCCAAGGAGTCGCGACCCACGGGTTGAGAACCCCTGCTATAGGCAACTTAATGCCACTGACTGGTCCACAGTGTATCTGGGAAGATACTTTTACAGGTGATGCAAGACTTCGAATGCCTCTTGGCCAATTAAAATGCATGGAACTAGTTTTTGCATAAATAATGTGATAGCCGCCCTACAAACAACCTCACCTACATAAGCACGTTTTTGAGGTAAAAGGTTGTAGATGTGCTTGAACAAGCCCACAGCGAACTCATACCAGAAACCCTTCAGAACTTGTTTGATAGGCTTTGAGCAGCAACAGTAACTTAATAGGCAACAGTGGTTAGTTAACTTTAGATTCATAATGTGAAGGCTCAAATTACCATTGTCACAAATACAATAACAGAAAAATCTAATGACAATATAATGTTGTCTACTTACCATCCAGGTCTGCAGTGGCACATAGAAACCATGTGCATGTTGCCAAGAGGAGTGCTGCCTTTGCAGGAGACATCATGCTTCACTTCTGCTGTGCAACTGTGGGCCTAGCAGTCTGCTGAAACACACAGCTGAGCAGACTCAAATTACCTGATTGGTGAACTACTAACCTGCCTTTCACCTTTGTACACACAAGTTAAGTAATACTTTTTAGTGCACCTGAATGATATGGGTTGGGCCGGCCAAACCTGACCTTGGTCTAAAGTCAACAGAGATTATCTATAATTGTATATTTTCCTTTGTCTGCATGCAAAGATGCATATGAAGAGCTCAGCGGTGAGCGAGAGAGAAATTGGAATTGGCCAAGATAAGGCAATTGACCCATCATTGCGGTAATGAACCCGGTATGGCGATATAGCGGTTATTGCACCCAGCCCGAGACTCAGTCTAATCACGTCAGCAGAGCAGACCAGACCAGATGATAAATTAAAAGGCTCCAGTCCAGCTGCTCCGCCATGCCACAGCAGCAACAACCATTTGGATTGTGCGTGTTACATTATTGCTGACGTAATTAGACTGAGCCTCACTGATTGTTTATTATGATAAACTTTTATTGCATAGCACACCATATGCATTCGTAGGTCTATGCATTTGTAGGTTTTTACAAAAAAAGTAAAAAATAAAAATAAAAGACCAGACCAGACCAGATGAGACCAGACCAGACCAGAACTCTTCAGACAGATAGTTAAAACTATGGCAAATTGACAACGGGTATTATGAAGTTCCCAAGTTTCATCGTTCTCAAGTAGGCCGGTGGCCGACATGCACGTACACGTATAGTCTTGTGTGCAAATGTGCAGATACCCTATATGCACTTACACTTGTTGAGTGAGAAAACAATGTGGCACATTAAGATAGTAATCTCCTAATAGTGAATTAGCGGCTGTGGCTCAGGAGGTAGAGCAGGTCGTCCAATGATCCCTGGGTTTGCGGTTCGAATCCCGGCTCCTCCTGTCTACATGTCGAAATGTCCTTGGGCAAGACACTTAACACCAAGTTGCCACCACTGGTGTGTGAATGTGGGAAGTGAGGACGCTGGCGTCAACTGTTCGCCGCTTCACCTCCCAATGTATGAATGAATGGACCATTGTGCAAGCGCTTTGAGTAGGCACGTAGTGCATAGAAAAGCGCTATAAAAATGCAATCCATTATTATTATTAATTATTTTGGGGAGTCCCAAATAATTCACTATTAGGAGCTGTACAGGCAGCCAGTGAGCAGCTCCAGCTCAAAGGCCAGGGTCAGTAGAATAATATACAGTGACAACAACACACCAGTTGCTGGCACATACAGTAGCCTACTATTATGACTGCAGCTGGTGTGTTGGGCCCCAAGTTGGGCACGGTCATTTTCATTTATTTATTTTTTTCATTTTTTACACTTATTATGAAACAGCAGATTGTGAGCTTTTACATGATGTGCAATACTGTATAGATTAACTTTTCTTTTGTCCACCGTGCTCCGACTCAAGGTGCATTGTCCGTTAATAATATCAAATAAATAGAAAGGATGGGTCGCACACTCACAAGACTGCCTCTTATGCTTTTATTAATAAACAACAAACGTGTGGGCTATCTAGCCTTCCTCACTGTCACACTGAGGAAGGCTGGATAGCCGAAACGTTTGTTGTTATTCTGTCCGTCTTTCTTCACGTCTTAAATATTACGTGAGCAAGACGGCCCGACATTCCCCCCACAAAGCCACTTCTGTCTACTCTGTGTCTCAGAGGTTGGGCTGGGGACAGTTCGGAACGCCCCCTCCAATGAAAATGGGTCTTTTAACCAATTAAGACCTCAGACCAGATTCTACAAAATGTCTTCTAAAGTTTTCTGTGGTGCATAAAGTTTTTCATGCCTTTGAACCCCAAAAATATTCTATTCCAGGGACCCTAGAAGAAAATATTTGAGTTAAAGACGTCTGCTTTGAAAGAATAATAATATTCAAACATTTGCGCCACATTTTCATGATCATGAATAAAACTCTAGCAGCCTAAACCTCTAGTTAAATACAAAGTTAAATATTCCAAACAAAGTAAAAAATAAGAGAAGACAAATGGACAGTGCTAAATTGACCTACATGTACACAGTGTACACTAGTGGAATTGTACACAAGCCAAGGCCAGTGATTGATCCAGTGGTTTATGAGATTAGCTCCAGAAACAAACAAACGGACACACACACACCAACTCGATGCCCAGCCTCCTGCAGTGCCACGCCATAATAATCACAAACGCCCGCACTGATTTAAATGCCAAGCTAACCTTTTATTTTTTGGATCAGACTCACTTTCCACTCAGCACATCACTCCCTCGGGTCCTCTGCCATACGCATGGCCAGTTTCGAGAGGTAGGGCGGTTCTCCAGATGTACTGGTGACTCACTCATTAAACATGCCTTGCCAAGCCATGAGTCCCATATAGGGCAGGAGCCTATCTCCTGTTTCAGTAGCGTGAGTAGCGTGAGACATGACGTGAGACATGAGACGTGAGACATGACGCTTGTATGTCGCAGGGACTTACTCCAACCAACCCTTGATGCTGAGTACCAAGTAGGGAGCCACTGTGTCCCATTTTCAAGAGTCTTTGGTATTAGACCCGGCCGGAGATCGAACCCAACCTCCCAGTCTCTGGGCGGATAATCCGGATATGTGGATCAGTGAATGTATAGGTACCTAATAACCTGTCCAAAATAGGGTCACCAAGTTCAAAGTGATAAGAAAGAAATCGGCTGCACAGCTGCCGATATATCAATGTCACTAAAAAGGTCAAATAATGGCCTATAGGATGCATGGGCCTGGTTGTGATTAGCAGGGTTAAAGCAGTGTAAGTTAGACTTCTCTCACCAAACTCTTGCCAAGCCTTCGTTCATCCTGCACAGTGCACACACTGCTCTTGCCTCTCAGCATGCCTGCTTTGCCATGATGAGGGAAGCCAAGGGGAGGGAGGATCCTTTGAAGTGGTTCGTGCAGGAGAAGATGGCCTGTGGGCGTTCAGCACGATACCACCACCTCACTCAGGGAACACTGTGTAGCGTCACAGAACACAGATTGGGGAACAGAGGGGACACTGTGTGGACTCACATCGGCAGTGGCAACGTGCAGTGCTCACTGCGCGCGGTATGTACCATGGCATTGAGCTGTGCAGGAGCAGCACACCCACGCACATGGATTGATCAAAAACAAGCCTCATGTTCACACCTCTGCTGAGTGTCAACAGCATAGGAATGAATGACCATGGATGCATAATCGTTAACAACCCCGCAAAAGACCTGGCTATAATGTAACATGCTCCTCTCTCTGCAAATCTGTTTGCCGAAAATAGTCGATCTACAAGCTCACGTGTACATCCGCAACACGCTGTGAGCTTGTAGATTGGCAGTTTTTTGCCAAATGTCCCCCAGAATAGACATACTATAGGTTCATGTGATTAAAATGAAAGTCAAATCTGAATTAATCCTAAATAGCTCAACACTGTTATTCTCGGGCAAAACAAATACTATCATAGCCTATATTCTGACATCAATTTACTGTAGTCCTCACTCCTGTCATGGTGCATTAGCACATATGGAATGTGTCCTCTACGTTTAGCCATCCTTACAATTAGCAGTGATATACACAGCTCTCTCATATAGCAGATGTGTGATGTTAAGAGGATGCAGCACCTGAAGGTGTTATGCTAGAACTGCTCCCATAATGAATTGGAGATAGACTTCCCGGCACTGAGCCTCTGCATCCAAATGAGCTTCATTTTATAGAAGCATCGATAGTAATGAACCAGAAAATGAACTTACATCCACCATTAAAAGCAAAGCCTCCACCAATGTAATCTCATTGGCTAGTTGTCTTGGCTCTTTGTCTACATGTTTATGCTCCCAAATAAATACTGCCAGACTAACATCATAACACAAACACAGGGGAGACATTTTCATTAAACTCTAAACTCTAGTCACTGTCTTGTGGAAACCTTGTCCAAAACCATTCCTTTATAATTATTCATTATTATTATTATTATTATTATATATATATAATATATATAAAAAAACATTTTAAAATAGTCAAAATGACTTATTCATGCAAACCATACTATTTTTTCACCACCAGGTGGCTCACTTGTGCTATGCTGTGATAACTGAACAAGTACAGTACAACCATAAGATGATTGTCTTGATGAGAAACCTGTACGGAGTACAGATCACACATTCCAGGCATCTTTGCAGTGCAGTTTTCTTTCATACAGTACCTCATATCAATCAAAGTACTATTTAAAACATCCATCTATTTAGATACAACTACACTCGAGTATTGGCCATCTTCAGTATTTTGCAAAGATTGGCATCAGTCAATAAACCAATGTTACCCTTGTGTCACACCCGGATGACCCTCAACAAAGTATGTTTGTTACTTAAAGTTGCACTCTGCAGGTACATTAGGTATTTCTAAGATGTACAAATGGGAAAGGCTCTGCAGAATTAAATAAACAGATGGAGAAATGTTGCTGTGGTACAGTAGTTACTAATACTAATACTCTCCGCTTCCCCAATCCCTTTTGAGTGAAACTACATCACCTTATGGAGTGAGGGAGAGAATGGAAGAGAGGAAGAGAGACTAAAGCCTAATCCATCGTGCAAAAGCGTCACGTGGCAAAAGATAGCCACGGCACGTGCCAGGAGTGTAGGACCAAGTATAAACCTGGCTTCAGAGAGATGGACTGTGATGTTATGTGGACTGCACTGGAGGTTGATTGGTCAATGAACTAGTGTGTCACAATTGTAATCCATTTCTTTTTTTTCTTCACTTCTCTAGACAAGGACTATAAAACTTTAAATAATGGCTGACACAAAAATCGAACATCGAACCAAAATCCCCACAGGGCCGTTCTTCCCATCAAGAGGAAAACGCCCCGCCCACTATTCTCTAAAACGTTAACGTTTTGTAATCCAGCTGTGATGAGCAGCATTGATCTGGTGGTCCCTGATAAATGACAGAACGTTCCTTGGTGGGTTTCTGGCAATCTGGATGTAATGCTGCAGCCTTTATGCCACATGCATGCACTTGGGAGAAGACAAGATAATGGCCTCCTGCATCGATAGCACTCATCTGACTGAAAGGACGCTGCATCAAATATGTCTGCTGTCGGACCAAAACCGTTGATTATTTGTTATTATTTTACAAACATTTGTAATAAAATAAAGCAGATTTTCACCAATGGCAGCCAATAGCCAGTATTTATCTGTTGTTTGATAAGCATTTATCTTGTCCGGGTTATGTTAGGACGTTCTCAAAAATGAGATAGGCCTACTGTATCTGTGTGCGTGCGTGTGTGTGTGATCTGCAGCCTACCAAGCTGGCACAAAAGGTGGAAATAAGGGCCAACAATATGAGCAGTGCATCACTTTGTTTTTAAGTAGTGAAGATAGATGATCTACAAGCATGGATCACTGTGAGCTTGTGATAAATAACACATTGATTGATATAGCACTTTTCCAAACTGGATGGATCTGCCATTTTCACTACTTTTGTGCAACATCCTTGAATGATGCAATAGTGCATTTATACAATGATTGATTGATCAATAGGCATTTAACTACAGCTTGTTTTTTTTTAGTTTTTATTTATTTGCAAAAGGTTATTGCAATATCTATACATATCCAAACTGTACATAAACAAGCAAAACTACATTTACTGGTTAAAGAAATACTATTCTGATTCCCATATATTTACATGTTACTTGACATTTCGCTGCTGTCAGACGTAAACCTCATATCTGCAACATTTCACTGTTCATGTTCATATTTGAAAATGAATGTCCTGCTTCTACTACAGTCAGTGTCACATATATCTATACTTCTACTACAGTGAGTGTTACGCAAAGGTAGCAAATATAGCTCACCTACTGTACATACATCAGCTATCTTCGAACATTGTTTTCAAGTGAACCGGTCATAGTTGTCATACAAGGTTTCCACACCCCATTGACGATTTGTTCACTTCCGAGCGCAGCGCCTCTGTCGGCAGTTAAAAAACAATGGTCTCTAAACAACATTCAGTGGGCCGATTCTGTCCCAGCGTGCACGTACCGTGCGTGAGTCAAGATGGCCGCGAGGTCTTGTTTACAAACATGAGTACTTTTGTTTCCGATAAAAAGCTGATTGAAGCGGATTAAACAATGCAATCATTTTTTCACGTAGCTATGTGTTTGGTGCTTTGCCTCTCTAGCTCCACCATCCAAACGGTTAAGCATCCTGAAGTAACAACAGAAATATATGACATACGGGTATTTAACACAAACAAAGAACAAAAATGACTGTAAGGACGTTTTGCGCATGCGCGTGAATGTGTATTCGAGATCTGTACTGTGCATGTTATTAGGTGGGTTGGGACAGTGGTTGAGTGCATTGTTGCCAAGTTATTTTGCGTGTGTGTGTGTGTGTGTGTGTGTGTGCGTGCGTGCGTGCGTCATGCGGCCTTAGTGGGGTTGTCTGTTTCTCTCCCTAGATCCGGCACCGCTGGCTGAGTGATGGTGCAGCGTGTGTTGCAGATCTGGTAGCAGGTCTGTCCGTCTTCTGCTGTGTACGCAGAGAGACACAGGCTGAGCCATGGACGCTTTGCTACCGAAAGACAGAGAGAGACATGAAGGACAATTAAAACAATGCTTCACCAATCTTCAAAAATTAATTTCAACTCCACCTGCATCAGAGAAGGGTTAGAAATGAACAGGAGATGTAGGAGTACGTATAATAGACCAGTGGTTCCTAAATGTTTTAGACCCAAAAGACTAATTTGAGTCTCCCCCTGGCAGCAAAACTAGTGAAAATATATATAAGCTTCAGCTCACAACACGTCGTTCAGACTTTCTGAAGCAGACCACCGAAATTATGCACGCTTGGATGCAGTGGCTGATGGATCTTGCTTTGCTCGTTGACCTGACAGAGATGCTGAAAGAACTGAATTTACAGCTGCTAGGTGGTATTATTTTGTTATTATTATATCGCATGCTTCTTTTTTATTTATTTTTTTCATATTAACAAGGAAGGGTTTTGGACATACTAGGTTTCCACATGAAGTGTTAAACAGTGAGCCTCTTTGCAACCAGCCATGCCAACCCTACTGTAATGCAATGTTTCTCTACATGGTGTCCATGCCAACCCCACTGTAATGCAATGTTTCTCCACATGGTGTCCAAGGACCACCAGGGGTCCACATGGACCCATGTGTTTCCATAACTCTGAGATGGTTACACTAGTTATTCTAATTGTCACAGTCTTGCGTAGACCCAGAAAACTATTTCACAATCTCATGAATGCTATATATAGAGTCTGGAACGACACCTCCCGAAAGCCGAGAACCGAAGCTGTCAATTCGTCATCCTTTCTGTCCAATTAAAATGTTAAAATATCTTTACACTTTATTTTTTCAATTTCCATTTGTGATAAGCAGTAAGCTATATAGACTTTGATTATTTCTTTATTTATGTCAGGACAAATTTGCATCACTGTAAAGACAAAATGGAAGTGGAGAGAAGGCTTCACACACATCCACTTTACAGCTTGATCATTTTCAGGAACTACTCAGTGAATTCATATATTTTTGCCTATGTGGTAAGTCACTTCAGGGACACATTTCATCCCGTATGACAGAACCATTTTAAAATTGTGCGAGGCAACAGTCTGGCTTGCGTGACTACCTATGGTATAATAAGACTGTCTGGTACTGGTAAATCTCATGGCCTTGGACAACAGCTAAGCCCAGAATGGTTGCCTTCCTCTGCAAAAAGGTGAATTTTGAATGGAGCATTATACTCAAATCCAATTTCAACATCGCTTCAAAACAACAGACCCCAAGGACTCTGAAGCAGGGGTCAAAGCAGAGAGAGAAATGAAGCAGGGAAGCCCACTACATATTGGATTCATGTTAAATGTCAATTTTTAACGACATTTAACGACTTAAACGCTCAATACTTTGTGACCTCGACCTTTGGCTCGGTACTTCCCTGTACACAAAACCTCTTTGCCAAAAATAGCCGATCTACAAGCTCACAACGGGTCGACGTGCTTTGAGCTTGTAGATCGGCTATTTTCGGCTAATGTTCCCCGCAGAATAGGAATGCATGCGTTCTAGTGGTTAATGTTAAAATTAAAATGAGTTTTACGATCATCACACAAATACCTGGTGGCCCCCCTGCAGTAAGCCCGGACACCCTGTGGAAGACCTAAAGGAAGGTCTATACACAGCACAGGGCCTTAACTTGTGCTCCTCCATCAGTTTGCTCGCTTTGTTCCCCCTGCAATGAATTCACGCACCGCGACGGCTGGAAGCTAATCCTGACTCCTTGCCCGCTAATGGGAGAGAGAACTTGCTGCTGTTTGTCAATATGCTTCATTAGCCCGGTACAGATTTACGTGAGGTTACACATTCTGTCCTTGGGACCGCTGCAGAAGCTCACTTCTCTTCTTGCCTGTGATGAAGGAAGGGACTTCTTTCTATTACAGCCCTGCCGTCAGTGCAATTCAACACCGCCATAGGGATGATGAGAGTCTGAAATGAGATTTTCCAAGACAATAGCTCAATCATAATAAACTCATGCCAGAATGTCAGACGGCAATGTCAGTCTTTATGCCAATTAGAGCTTGAACCATGGACGATTTTATGATGAGATGCCAACGGGTTTACGTTTATTATTGAAACGTTGATTCAAGATTCTATTCGAGAACATTTAATTAAGCTTTTACTTGTGTCCGTGGGGTAGCCCGGGTTGGTAGAGCTCTCACCTTCGGACCATAAGATCATGGGTTCGATCCCAGGAACTGCCAACTCAGCGTATGATTGAGTAGTGTAGCTTGCCTTGGGTAAGCCAAGATGTACGATATAAGCACTGGGAGCTGATGTCAGCCGTTAGATGTGGTACTCCACCTCAGCATTCCAACTCCCAGGGTTCTCTAGGGCATTGTACCGGGGATAAACTCTCGCATTCTCGGCTGATACAATAAGCCTCTCCCACCTACTTACTTATAACTTTTAATTGATTCACTTATGCCATAACTTCTTTTTAATTTTTGAAAGTTGGCACACATCTGCTGATACTGACATGGTCAAAAAGGTGAAATAATTACCAAATAATCTGCCAGTTCGATCTCTTCTTTCTCCTGTTGCTCTATCAATATCCCATTCTGGGCTGCAGTACAGCACACTTTGTCCGCTCACAAATCTATAGAGTTTAATTGCCTCTTTAAAACGTCCACACAAAGTTATCCAGATAATACAACAATTGGATGTGGATGTTCCTGCTGCCTGGCACACTCAAGATTTCTTTTAAATACAAAACACAGACTGCCACACTGTTAACTTCACCTCACCTCACCATACCTGTGTACCTTGGAAACATGGCAACCACTTATGACATTATGCTGCACAGCTGCTACTGCTGTATTATGTATAATTAGGTATGCTTTAACAACTTCAGGTTGTCTCCTTATCAACAAGCTAACAAGGCAACATGTGCATCAGCATGTTGAGGTTTGCAATGTTTGTCATCCTGTATGGACGTATATACATGAGTATGCATGCCATGGGTTAAGCATTGTGTCAAGGCCAAACATTATTATTTATTCTCCTCCTCTGTCAAAAGTATAGTCAAACCATTTTCCCCATTTGTTCTCAAAAATCTCTCTCTCCATCCTCATGTTAGCAGCCATCCTCTCCATGTCAAATATCTCAGAGTCTATTTGAAGCCAATCTTCTGCAGATGGAGTTTCCATCTGTAGCCATTTACGAGTAATGGCTTATTCCCTGCAGCCATGAATATTTTCATGAGGTATCTGTCTCTTCCTGTAATTTCATCTGGTAAATCTCCCAGACACCAAATAAACAGAACATTGATATTTGTATGCCTAGAATCCCCTGCATCATCTTCAAGTTCATTCCAGAAGGTGTGAATTCCCGAACATGGGCCAATAGAGTGTGCCAAAATATCCTCAGGGGGCGTCAACATATGTGTCACGTGGTACCGGGCGCCATTTTTCTGGGGCTGTCTGGTTTGTTTACATTGCGTGACTATCCAACGCGACCATAAGAAGAAGAAGAGCGACTATCCGTGTGCTAGTATATAATACGTTATTTTTTTAAAACTTCCATCTCACAATGGTGCAGACTTGTTCAGTACATCCACAGCAGTTCGCGCCGAGGGAATGAGCCAGAAAACAATTTGATTTCCATCTTTCCAACATGGAGACGGCAACAAGGAACCCAGACGTTCAAACAACGTATCTAAGCACAGCCGTGTTTGTTTATTCACGACATTTTCACAAAGGTAAATTATTACTAAAAACATGAAACTGCTATTTTGTCTCTGCTAACTAAAAGTAATGCAAGTATCCAACTACACTAGGTAGGGCAGTCTAGCTGTGTTGTTTAACATGCACGTAGTTCAACTTAACAGAACAGTCTGTGCAGATTTGGATTTCCCTCACTGTTGTGTTAAGTTGAACTACGTCCTCAAACCTCACACTAACATTTCCAATGGGCTCTAAACTTTACGTTTACGTTTA
>OOFJ01130635.1:0-11029 GCA_900323375.1 Benthosema glaciale | reverse complement strand
GCTGACACAGCAGTGGCAGGGATTGGCTGTTGGCAGGGTTCCGTCGCTCTGTCACTGTGCGTGTTTCACAGCAGGCCAGTAGGTACAGAGGGGACTGCCCGTGGACTAACTCAGCTGTTTGAATTTCTACCGTATCCCAATGCCAAAATACTAGTTCCCTTGGACTGGAGGATCACGCCCTTTACAGAATTCCCAGAAGGTAACATAAAAAAAACAAACATGTGAGCTTATCTTAACAATTCGAATCAATTGTTACGGCTACTGCACTAGTACATACTGTATATTAAATGTTGTGTTTATTATTATTCAAGACTGACACTGTCACTAAGTGGGTGAGATGACCAGCTGGGCATTGTTGTTTTGTTTGTCTTTTAAAGTTGTGTATGTGATGTAAAGTGAAAGTCAAGTCAATGACAGTGGTTGATCATCACGTGAGTCACGTTGGCCTCAGGTACGCTGAGGTGCGCTGGCCCCTCCCTCCTATGCCCAGCTTTCTAGGTTTGTGTAAACAGTAAACACACAAACATTGAAGACAAAAGCGAAGATGGAAAAGCGAGGATGCAAATTGTGATTGGCTGGAATGACATTTGTAATGATTTGATTGGTTGAGCACGGAATGTGATGTATGATAAGAGCGCCCCTCATTTCACACAGGTGCGATGTTTTTTAATATACATGTTTAATATACATGTTTTTAGACAAAAATACATCACAAATGATCTATTCAGCTGCATTTCTGTTCTGCTGGTATTTGCTGATAACATAAGATTTTAATACAAAGATTTCCAAAAAGGAACTACTGCACACTGTCTTCAAATGCAGTTAAAGGCTTTAATGGCAAATCACAAACGTTTCGGTCTATATTAAGACCAGCAACAGCTAATGTTACAAAAATGGGTTCCCGCATTGAAAGGTATAACAACAAATTCCTAATTTGTTTCATTGGTGCGTGTTCCAGGTCCAAATGATATGACTTCATTGTCAGCTCGCACTGAAATTTGTCTTACTTGTAAATTGTGGATTAGATGGAATGAACAAAATTAGAGGACGCCCAAATAAGCAACAAGCCCCCCAAAAAATCACAACCTGCAACTACACAGAGTCGCTTATAATAGAGTCCACACTGACAATACGCTTGAATGTACCCTCACTAACCTGTAGATTCCTCTCTGTCCAACCATCTCACCCTGGAAACAATTGTATGGACATAACCTCCACTTAGCACTGACATCTTGGCCTTTTACACTATGTGTAGACTTAAAATCCCCCCTTTTATGGCAGATCTTCGTAAACTTCAGTGTTTTGTGATGGTCATGACTTGAGGAAGATGAGGTTGACCCGACTTGACTTTTTCCTCGAAGTAGGTTAAGCCCAAGGGGACAACTGATGGCTGCTGTTGCATTGTGGGAGATCGTGTCATCGTCTTTGGAGGACACAGTCATGGCCTGATTATCTTAGACTCTTAGTCTGAAGACGCTATGCAAGCTAGCAGTTATTCAGTACGGTCTGGATCAGTCTGAACTCCCACACAACATCAGGTGGGAACTGGCAGCCATGTGACTACCAACCGACTATAGAAAAAATAACAACAAAAAGAAGGAAACTATAGTTAAAAGGACGGAAAAAATGGAAATATACCACAGATAGCAATACTGCCCTAAAAGTGGCCATGAAGCCGTGTATGTTCTTCGTCCTTCGCAAACATTACATTCCCGTTGACAATGATTGGACAATTTACATCACGCCAGGTGACAGTGACTGAGGTGACCATTTAAGGACTTTTGAGACTTTTTTACATTAATACCTAAAAAAAAACATTACAGCAACAAAGGTAATCAAACTATACTTTAAAAACTAGTAAAACATTGGTCAAATTGTCAAATAATATAAGAAAGAGGGAAAATAGCCTATCTACAAGCTCACAATGCCTCGCGTTCCATTTGTACACTCTCAGAGTTACAGACCCATAAGGGTCCATTTGAAAAAAGTATAATTTAGCTGCGGACCCCCTGGAACTCCCTCAAGGACCCTGGGAGTCCCCGGACCCCACTTTGGGAACGGACAGACGGATGGAGTGCAAAACATACTCTCTCCCCATGCCTTCGGCCTGGTGGAGACAAAGAACAGGGGTCCTTAGTACAGACCGGTCAAGTATTAGGGATTGGTTAAATTCTCTGCATGTAAAGACGGCTTCGGTTTATGTCTCTCTGTCTCTCTCTCTCTCTCTCTCTCTCTCTCTCTCTCCTCCAACTGTTACTTTCTCATCTATTCCATGTGTTGATCACATCTCAGTCAGCTCACGTCTCCAGTCTGCAGGCGCCAGAGAAGGTGTGTGTGTGTGATGCTCACGTGTCTGTGTGCGTGCGTGCGTGCGTGCGTGTGTGCGTGTGCGTGTGCAATGTGCATGCGTGCAAGCGTGACTGGCTGTATGTGCAAGAGCGTGACTGCTGGACCATGTCTCGTCTAGAGGCGTGCGTGCGTGCGTGCGTGCGTGCGTTTAAGTCAGTCTCTCGCTCACATGCAGACCCATGTGATGGCAGTGGGTGGGTGGATATGGTGGTCCATTCTCTGCCTCAGACTGAGACTGAGCGTGGTAGCATTATAGAGCGCTGAATGGGAGCCATCCGTCATCCTGACGCAAGCCCTTTCTCCTCGTTGATCAAACCCATGTGTCATTTACATTTCTTTACATTTCTCAGCGTTTTTTAATTTCCAAGAGCCCCTGTTTGATTAGGCCACAGACACCCCATTTGATATGCTTTTTTTTTTATCTCTGTGACCCCAATCTACACCGCAAAATCCTCTGCCACAATTTAACTCTGAGAGGGTACAAATGGAACCACTCTCGCAGTTGGAACCCCTCAACGACACGTTGAGAACCACTGGTTTGCATCATATGTCTCGCCGAAGGGAGGCGGTGGCTCAGGGGTAGAGTGACAGGATGGCAACCGCAAGGTTGCCAGTTCGAACCTGGGCTCCCCCAGAGTTAGTGTCGATGTGTCCTTGAGCAAGACACTTAACCCCTAATTGCTCCTGGTGTGCTAGTAGGTGCCTTGCATGGTTTCCTCTGCCATCAGTGTGTGAATGTGGGTGAATGTAATGCACAATCTATGTAAAGCGCCTTGGATAAAGGCGCTATATAAATGCACCATTTACCATTTTTGCCTATGGGAAGTGTTTAGTAAGAAGTCAGCTTGCTCCTATTTTTGCCGAAGAGATTTGTGTGTAGCGGGGGGGTACAGAAGTACAGAGCCAACTCGGGTCCAATTCACTAACATATAAGTAAAAGTATTTAAGTGGTTAAAGAGTCACCATTGTGTGTCGGCAAAGACATTGTGTAAAGCTATGTGAGTCAGATAGAGTGTAATGACACCGATTGGTTGGATGAGGTGTGACAGTGGAGGAATAATGACGGCCATTAGCTTCCCGACGGAGAAATGATGTCATGTAGAACTTTGGAAAGCTTTCAGAAAAATCTCTCTCTCTCTCTCCATACTTATCTTGGTGGGAGACAGAGGAGATGGCCGGCTGGCTGGCTGGGTGGATGGATGGATGGATGGCAGAGGAAATTGAATTGTGTTTATCACTGTTCGCCTCCTGCAGTGTGAGCTCAGCATCTGCATGTGTCTGCCGTCTGCATCCTCTCTCGTGCATCTGTATTCACTCATTCCCTGGCATATCATTGCTGTCGGATGGGAACCTTGTATGTCCCCTTTTATTATATATATATTTGTAATAAAACAATAGTGAAATTAGCTTATCTACAAGCTCACAATGCGTCTCACCGCGCCACACTGTGAGCTTATAGATCTACTATTTTCAACAGTCTTGTATGATTAGGTATAAGGCATTGATTTATGAAAAAAGATGTAGAAATATGGAGATACAGTTTATGCCTGACATCAATGATGTCTCACACACATGCACGCACGCCCACATACACAACACACATTGTGACATGCACGCACATCCACATACGCAAAACACACATTGTGTATACGCAAAACACACATTGTGTACGCAAAACTTGGGGGCGATTGTATTGCCTGAAATTCATAGCCATACCATAACAAATTGATTCAATTATTTATTAGACCGAAATAAAAATAACATGAGTACAGTCAAACACTTTGTATGATCTTGTTTCCATTGGGCTCCTACAGTATGTATTAATTTCAATTCATCAACATGAATTTAAAAAAATAACACCAACATTAAATATTATGACATGTACACTATAGTATAAAGTGGATTTTCAGGACGGTTTTTAAAAGAAGCCATTGAACCACATTTGTAAAGGGATGGTGTGCCTGTCAGGGCATTCCACACTTGGGCGGCAGGGCTATAGAAGGAATCGTTGTTGTTGCTCCCTCTAGTGTTGTGGCTGTGGCTCAGTTTTTCTTAGGCATTTTGTCAGATGTGGGTATTGAGAGCATTGAGGGCAAAGTCACATTAACTATTTTGAAAACCAATCCAGTTTTTAATTTCTTAACGCTGTCTTCTAGCCTGAGCCATCCCAGGCTATAGCGAAATGGGTTGGATAAAGGTGGGTCATGGGCCCCAGGTCAAAAAGTAGTAGATTTAGTTTGTTTTGGGAGGTTTGAAGCCTTTAATGACATTGAGATGTTGGAGAACCGGGAGGTGTACTGTGTAAGCATAATCAAAGTAGCATTGTATGAGGACTGAGTCCTGAGATTACCTTTATTGACAAAAGAGGGAATTCTGCCCAAAAATCTTGTTTTTGATCACCGTTGTTGCCATGCTTTCACCTGTTGTTGTCAAGAATACAGCCCAAATGGGTAACTTGTTCTTTGCTAGAGATTACTATGTCATCAGCTATGACCTTTAAATAATTTAAATTTACCTTACTGAGGGAATGTTTAGACCCAAATAGAATGGATTCTAGTTGAGATTATCCTGTAGAATTGAATGATTTACAACGCCTTTTGGAGGTCCAGCATGGCCATGCCACAGAATTTGCCAGAGTCTACCTCGCATTAGATGTAGTTGGTCAAATACAGTAGCCAGTAGGCATGTGTCAGTGGAGTGGATTCAGTAGCCAGTAGGCATGTGTCAGTGGAGTGGATTCAGTAGCCAGTAGGCATGTGTCAGTGGAGTGGGATGTTCTGAAACCAGACTGGAATACAAACAGCAGTTTGCGCTGGTCAAGGTATAGTTCATTTGTTTGTGAATTAATCTCTCTATAACCTTTGAGATGGAACAAAGGATGGAAACGGGCTGTGGTTACCAGGTTATAATTGGTTTCCTTTTTTATACAGAGGGATTACTCGCCATCTTGAATTCTTGTGGAACGTGACACTGACTGATGACTTGTAATTTGTAGTGTGTGTGCATGTAACTTTAACATTACATGTCTAACCTCAAACCTCTCTCTCTCTCTCTCTCTCTCTCTCTCTCTCTCTCTCTCTCTCTCTCTGTAGCTGCCGTGCCAGCAACAGGAAGAGTTTGATCCTGACCACCACGTCTCCCACCCTGCCACGCCCACATTCGCCCCTGCCACTACCTGGCCACCTGGGTATGTAAGCACCGCCTCCCCTCCCTTTGCTTTGACAGCCAGCATTCCAGCAGAGAGATGTATTGTTATTGGCTGTCCAGGTGGTGCGGGGGTACGTTTCTTGCCCGCCCGCTGTGGAAACTGGGGGTTTGATTCCTCCTTGGTGCCTTTGGCTTGGCCAGGCACTCCAACAAACTCACAGGTGGTACCACAGCACTGAATCACCATTTCTGTACTAGTAGTGACTCATATACTCAAAAACAAAACATTTCATTTTCACCTGACATGTGACATGTTGTTGAATATGAAATATATAATCTGTCATAGCCGACTGTGCCAGCGGTTGTAGATGTGTATTATGTGTGCACTGTGCACGGACATGAAGGAAGGATGGAAGCTAGACAGGTTTGATGCCGCGTCCCTAGTTTTGTGTTTACTGTAGAAAATAATATTTCACACCTGGCTGTCACACAAAGTCTGTTTTCCCTCTCCTTTTCTCATCTCTCTCTCTCTCTCTCTCTCTCTCTCTCTCTCCCGTTCTTCCTGCTTTCAGGAAGCAGCCCACTGGACAGCCCACGGAACTTCTCTCCCAGCAACCCAGCACACTTCTCATTCGCCTCCTCCAGAAGGTAACAGCTCTATGACACTGCGTGCGTGCGTGCATGCGTGCGTGCGCACATTGTGCATACATGTAAAGGTTCAATCCTGAGTGTTTTAAATCTGAGTGTGTGCGAATGGACCTGAAAGCGTCCCTGGGTGGTAGAGATACAGATGTAGCGACATAGTCAGGAGGGAGGACTAGAGAGAGAAAAGGAAATGTAGGACATGTCAGCCCCACAACCCCATTTACGCTGATCAGCCATCAGCTCGGTGAAGCCGTGAAAGCGATTTCCCTTACCCCAAGGACCATGAACTCTTTATTGTGTAGTTTGCGTGCATCTGTGAATCAGTGTTTTGTGCGTAAATCAGCCCGTCAGGCTGTTGTTTACCTCCCACCATGTCACTTCTCCTTAGTCAAACACAGTGTCGGCATGGGAGCGTTCTCCTCAGACCTCGCCACAAATCCAAGTTCCTCATTTATCAAATCCGTCTGGCTGTCTGTCAAGGCGCGCTCTACGCACGTAGAGACACAATGAATGAGATCCTCTGTGTTCTCCTGGCGGAGGAAGCCCTCAGGGGAATAACCTGGGCCGGTTGGGGGATGAAGGACATTGGGTGCTCAGTGAAACTCTAGAGCAGCACGGCTCTAGAAATTCTGTCTGGGTAATCCCTGAATGTGGGGGATGGGATTCAAATGCTCATAGCTAATAATAATGATAACTAATCTATCGCCAGTGGCTTTGAAACTGCATGGCCGTTTTCCATGCGGCAGCATCGCACACGGTTTGTGGTTGGGATGGATTGGATCCTTCATGATTCCACGAGCTTTTCTGACACAGCGCTCGTCGTACAGGGGGGTATAGCCAGGGATATCAAAAGCAGAGGCAAGGATTTCCCCTCCATCACTACAGTAAATGTGTGTAAATGTACAGTACAGTACAGTGCAGATAGACAGACAGACAGACAGGCTGCCTCATTACAATGGTTTAGCATTCGTTTTACAGCTTCACTAAACAAATGGTGATTGATGATGATGCTCAGTCAGTTAGACCGAAATAATTACGATGTACTATCAAATGCATCACGAATGCTGTCAGCTGTAAATGAAACACAGCTATTGGTACACGTGTACTGTGGGTGGTATGGAGAACAGTAGTACTATTATGTTGTACTGCGTACACTACAGCATGTGTTTACTGTATGTTGTGTACATCTGTCATCCTCTACAGAGCGGATGGTCGGCGATGGTCGTTGGCATCTCTGCCCTCTTCCGGATATGGAACCAACACGCCCAGCTCCACGGTATACACAGAATTGTTTTTATAGATATATAATTTGGCTAGACGGAGAAAGACACAGGTCTCCTCCAGTTGAAATCATTGCTGTTGGACAGAAACCTGAATTGAATGAATCCATTGAATCGCTCTGGATTAAAACCCATTCAGCCTGAAAATGATGCTAAAAATGTCTTCTAAATACTGAAAGTTTTCTGAAAAACCCTTATTTCTATGCTAGTAGTTCTCAAATAATGTATCTCAAGGACCCCAAAAATTATCTGTAATTGGCCGCCGACCCTCATCTGAAAGTATGTTGTTCCAGGGACACCCCCCAGAACCAAAGATAAAATATGTGTTAAAAACGTTCGCTCTGAAACAATATATTCAAAGATTTGCGCCACATTTTCACGATTTTTCAAAAATAGCAGACCTACAAGCTCGTAGCGCGCCACTCGGTGGCGCGCTATGAGCTTGTAGATCTGCTATTTTTCAATAGCTAAATCATAACATAATGCTTGAAACCAATGCTAGAAAGGGTTCAATCGCTCTGGATTAATAGCGTGTACTCTCACACACTAAGTGTACATGCTTGTATTGTATTTAGTCTCTCTTCCAACCCCCTCCCTCGGGTCTTTCTGTGCTGGTGTCATTGTTGCCCAAAAGCAACATTACAGGGCCTATGGTCCCCATTCCAGCTGGCTATAATGGAGGGATGGGGAGAGAGAGGGAGATTAATAGTTAGTTAAAAGTAACTATGCAGTGTACCTGTTTATCAAAGAGCAATGTGACAAGAGATGAGTTCATATAGCATTTGTTCTACTAAAACTCAAATCCAGACCCCTCTTTGCAGAAGTTATTGTCATATTTAAACACTGCTACAGTAATAAGCATTTTGTAGGCCTAAGCAGTGTAATGAAGCACCAGGGCATTAATTTACTCATTGTGATGCATTATGAGCTTGGAGATCCATTGTTAGCTGTAACTTCCTATCAATGATGATAAAACCCCTTCCAATTTTGGAGTTCGCTGGTTTCTGCCCGACAGCAGAGATATATATATATACCGTATCTATCAAAAGCATAAAACACACAAAAAAAACAAAACTTTAAAGCTTGTTCCTTTTGTGGTCGTTTGAGTGCAAATGTGTGTGTTAAATGAGTGCCACGTACAGTATTGGGTGCATGCAGGCTGGGTAAGTAGGTGGACAGGTAAGTAGGTCGACAGGTCAGTAGACACATAATCCATGTAATCCTTAGTTGTTACACAACCTAAATCTAAATGACATGAAACAGATGAGCACAAGCGGACAACCGCCTTCATAGCTCCATGCTGGCATCTATAGCCTGTTGTTGTGGCTTCTTTCCGTGTGGCTTTCACCTGCAATTGATCACCGATCGATTTGTGCAATTAGCGAAGTGAGTGGTGAAGGTCCAGGTCTCATTGCTTTGACTGAAGGCCAATGAGGCTGTTGAGGTGAGGTGGGTATTTGACTGAGACAGATTCATGGTTGCCAGTAGAGAGCCACCAGAATGCCATGGCTGGATGGCTAGAGACTAGAGGACGTCTGGGAATCAGAAGGTCCCTGGTTCGCCCTCCACGCCCGACACAGTGTATGTGTAAGTGTCCCCGATCAAGACACTTAAACCCTGACTCTCCCCAGCGCTCACAGCGTGGGGATTAAATTATTATTATTATTTTTAAGAAATCACACCCGTGTGAAGTCAGGGGCGCCGTTATCATCAAACATCATCATACATCATCACACCGACCAATCACAATTGCCGTCCTCACTTCACCTGTAATCACTTTTCATCCTCAATATGTACATTGCTCAGCAAATCAAATCATCGCTATGTATATGGTGCTCCGCCATTCAAATCATCGCTGGGGTACACACCAAACAGACACAGCTGGGCATAGGAGGGGCTAGGGCCCCTCAATTACCCTAATCTAAACCTAATTTGATGGCACAGTTATTGGTTCATGAATGCGAAGGGTGAACTATCCCTTTAACATCGTGGTACATCTAGCCGTTCTACGTGGCCATATTGCTGACCCAGATTCATGGGTCTGCACCTGAGCTCTTATTCCTCTCTCTCTCTCTCTCTCTCTCTCTCTCTCTCTCTCTCTCTCTCTCTCTCTCTCTCTCTCTCGCTCTGTCGTACACAATGTACTGAAAGGATTTACGCTACTTCAACTCACATCGTATATGGACACTTCAAATACATGTTTTACCTTTCTCTTTCTCTTTAGTTGTGCCAGCATTGCTCATAGAAAGCATTTAGTTCATTGAACAGTTGCAGGAAACTTTGCTGTGCACACTCTATAAGCTATAAGCCATGCTCTCTTCATGTCTTCTAAAAGAAGACTCTCTCTCTCACACTACATCCAATGCTGTCTCAACCCAAGTACAACCGTCATACAACACATTCTCTCTGAGTGAAGCATCGTCATGACACACTGTTATAATGGTGCCGGTAAAGTGATTTGAAAATTGATGCCAAAATCAAATGTACCTGTGTAACTTGTAGGCATTTCAAAGTGGGAACAGAGTTATGTGATGATTGTAAATGCTGTCATTATAGTGTCATCGTGGCATGTGTTTTATGCGGTTACATGTAGCATGTGCATGAAAGTGAAATGAAGTCATTGTCTCATGGATATATATACACACTACGCAGCACAGCCAGAGATTAGAGACAGATGGACAAGGTTGACTTGACTCATCACAGCCACGTGGACTGGACACGTCTCGATTCCCCCAGGAGCGCTGAGTCACTCGGCAATAATAATGTCTCCTTCCCCTCTCTCTCTCGTCATGTTCCTGCTTCCTCCTCCCTCTCCCTTCTCTTCCCTCTCTGCCGGTCTTCCAACACCTGTGTCCAACCCCGCGGACCCCCACAACCCCCTCACCTGCAGTCCTCCAGTTCCTCTCAGGAGCGCTTGCACCAGCTGCCCTTCCAGCCCACCATGGACGAGCTGCACTTCCTGTCCAAGCACTTCGGCAGCACGGAGAGCATCACCGATGACGACGGCGGCCGCTGCTCTCCTCACATGCGCCCGCGCTCACGCAGCCTCAGGTCAGCAGCGACTAGTCTAGTGGTTGGCCAAAGTTTTCCCATATAAACTGCTAGAGTGTTCGGTCTCTGTCCTACATCCTCACTGGAGTAAAGGTCTGGGTAGCGAGACTTGCAGTAACAGAAGCAAAATTATAATTTCTAAGATTCAGCTTTAAAGATTTAACTTTCTATGTTTCTGCCTGTTTTATATTATATTTAAAATAGGGATGTGAAATTAGTGAGTTAATCTGGATTAATCTGATCTGAGATTAATCGGATTAAAAAATGTAACGCAATTAATCCATGCTTGGATAACCCTCCCCATACATCCAATAATCCCATCCACTCTGCACTATTATATGTAGCCCTATTTGGATGGGGAAAGACACAAGTAAGTCGGTTATTGCCATAAAGGGCTGCACAATTTACATAGCTAACTCAAATCACATAGCACGACAACGGGGTGATAGACAGATAGACACAATCCTCCCACGATATTGTTCTTATAAAGAATTAAAACATACATACGTACGTATTTAAATGTATATATTCGAATATACAGAAAAACATGGCATATT